>JACXGM010007347.1:6682-30948 GCA_016801145.1 Umbra pygmaea
ACAACTACAGTACATGGGCCCAGAAGAGACTCCCCATAGACAACTACAGTACATGGGCCCATAAGAGACTCCCCGTAAACAATTCACACTCTCAGTGAGTAAAACAAACAAAGGCAGCATACTCCTGAATCCACAGTGTTATATTCTGAATGGCCCTGCAAACATTCAGCAAACAAAAACACTGCAAAAAATAACCCTGAGTCATTGCAAACATTTCAACAATCAAAACCACTGCAAAAGGTTAAACTGTAAAAAGACACTGCAAACAGCTAAGCTATGAATGAACAAACAATATAAGGGCCGAAAAACACTAAAAATATATTTTCTGTACAAAGAACATTAAGCTAACCACCATTAGCTCAGCTCTGCTCTGCCCACCCATCTATAAAGCCATCTGCATGCTATGGGGCAAGTAGGGACAAGGTAGACAAGACATAATCAAAAGGTTGGGGATAGGTTCTCGATTCATCCAGCAACCAAGAACCATATCCCAACAAAATAAAAATAAAACTCCCTCATTAAGGCTCTCTCTATGAAGTCTGACTCCCGCCCAGCCTGATCCACTTGGCACTCCCCAACAAAAAAGTAAACTTAATTGTACTTGAAGTGTAATTTATTTATACTAAATGTACTTCCAGTATATTATTTTGGTATGTATATTTTGAAAGTATACTTCAAATATACTTAAATATATTGAATACATACTTATGGCTAAACATAAGTGTAATAGAAGTATAATACTGGAATATAATTTAAATAAACTTTTTTTACTTGGGCTGTCATGTAGGTTCCGCCTCCAGAACTAAATTTGAAACTTGAAATAAAGAAACTTAAAACTTAAACAGAGAGGGATGGCAAGCAAAGGGGCTTTCAGTGTGTGTAAAGACAGTCCAATGAGAAAAGAGGCTTTCAGTGTGTGTATTGACAGTCCAATGAGAAAAGCGTATGAGAAATGGTAAGAAGTCAGACAACCTTTACTCAGGGGAGCAAAGAGCTCCTAGGTGAGCGTTAGGTCAGTTCTCCTCTCAGTTTTTTGCTCTCTTTCCACCAGTTATTTGTATCAAAAGCATTGCCGTCCATTTCCTCGTTAAAGTTCTCCCAGCTGCCTCTGTACACGGCAGCCAATGCTCCAATGTAATATCAATAGCCAAATCAAAAAACATTGTGAAAATAAGTGTTCTTCTCTCGATGGTTGAGACAGCAGGCAAACCTGGCAGACTGACGGTTATAGATTCCTCTTCTGACTGCCCAGCAAAACTCAGTTCCCAACACACAACACAGAAATGTATACCAACAGCAGCCATCCCCAACTACCACTTTGATTAACAACTCACTGCAGATCAAGGTGCAAGTATTAAGCCATTTAACAGCCTGATATAACAAGTGATTATAAAAATGTCATGAAATTCATCATAATCATATGACCATGTATGATTTAAACTACAAAGTGTTTAGTTAGACAGGTCCTGTCAAAGGGCTGAATGGAATTCCAAATAAATGTAAAAATATGAAAATAATCTGATCTGGTATCTAAAATCTTCATCAGAGGCAACCTGCTTAACTGAGGTTGGGCCAGTATCAATCCCTTGAGGCGTTCCTACTTTTCCAGTGTCTTCTCAAGAGTTCCTGTTAGAAACATCAAAAAGGATAGTGGAGGTTTTTAATATTACTTCAGGACTGTTTGTTGTATTGAAGTATTTAAACTCACCCTGAAAACATTAATTTACAGTATTAACAGTATCATTGACTTGTTTGCCAATGTTTCCTAAACATTTTTATTAGACTGTAGTTATTTTTGTTATAGTCTGAATGATTGAGCCAGTAGGCAACCTAGATCCCACAAACCAGAAAAGTTTAACAAAAGCCAAAATACAAAACTTTATTTTATAAGCCCAATACCAGAGCTGTTAATTGGCAAGACACATAGCAGTGTGTCTGGAGGTTACACGTAGCTGTGATATGTTGATAATGTACAACATACCCTTGATGCCTTATTGCTATTAAAAACATGTTAACAACATAATTTAGAGCAGTACAAATGGATGCCATACCTGTATATGGTACTATGGCCATCATCCATTTAATATTCAGGATACAAACCATCTGATATAAAATTGCTCATTAACAATAATCTGATTTCACAAGCTTTTTAGAATCAATATGCAAAAAACTGATATTTACACTGATTACAATGCAATGCTACAAATTTATACACTTTCCAATAAAAACATTATGGTTGAGAAAATCTGTGCATAAGCATATTTCTTCAATCTATACATTTAAAAAATATATATATTCATGACAATATCAAAAACATAGTAACAAAAGGAAATGCACAACAGGTTTTCTTTCTCACCCCAGACATTTCAACAGACCCGGTCTTCTCTCCGGCGCTCCCCTCCAACCAGCACACCTGCACCTCCCACCCTGATTCCCCTCCAATGGCCACCCCCCCCCACACCCAATCCCCAGTCCAGTCCCCCACACAGGCAGACCAACTGAGGGGAGGCATGGCATCCATCACACACATCCATCATAATAGAGTAGATTTTAGACAGTCTGGACTTGGACAAGTGAACTCTCTGAACCACATTAAACTGTATAAGTCCAAGATGGGAACAAGATGTAGTGGAGTTCACTGTCAATCCCCACCACTCCTCCATGATTTATAAATATATATAGCACAGGATTACATGTTAACACTCCAGTGTGGTTAAGGTTAGGGTTAAGGTTAGGTGTATGGTTAGATATGACTGATTACTATGCTCATGTGCACATTTCCGATCATTTGAGGTCCATTCTCAGTTTTGAATCAACCACTCAAACGATTTCTGCCTCCAAGGCAGATCTGCCTGGAGAACACTTTTTAATACCTAAAACTCATGAGCTTTACAAAGAGGAAATCCACATGATCTGTTACAAAATTAGCTATTTCTTCCTAGAACCCAGAATGAATATTTATTGAATAAAACATTTTCACATTGCATTTGTATTGTGCATTAAATGGAATGAGAAACAGATAAAACAGACAATCTTGATCACACCTCTTCTACATGTAACAATTTAACTACAATTTAGGCCAATGTAAGACTAAGATTAAAAATCCTGGTAACGCTTTAGATTACAGACCGGAATGTACTGCGTAAGTACACAGAAATTACAGCGTACCTTTCGGTAATTATAGTTTACCTATATAGTATGTACGTGTAATTATAAGGGAACAATTTATAATATTTGGGGTATAAAGGGGTAACAACCAGGAAAAATACAAATAATATATGCAGTAAGTATTGTATAACTAAGGGCTAACTATTTTAATATTACATGTTATGTATGACCTACCACAGGGTACATAGTGTGCATGATAAAGATAACTGAACAACAAAACTAGAAATACAGGGGAATGAGTTAATGAGTTTTTGCTAAGGTTTTATTTATAATTTTCAATATAGCCTACTAACCTTAAGAAAGAAAAAGAGTAAAGGATGTTGTCGGGTCATCAAGCAAAATAAGAACTCTATAGGCAACTATAGTGAAAATAAGGCAAGCAAAATTAGAACTATTTTCTGTAATCACTTTGTAAAGATACCATTGTTTTGTGTTGTTACATTGTAAGTCATACTTGTTACCCCCTTGTTTTATGTAGTTACAGAGTAAGTACAACATTTGCGGGCCGTAAATTAAAGTGGCACTTGTTACCCCTTTGTTTCACTTAGTTACAGAGTAAGTACAACATATGTGGGCCGTAAATTAAAGTGACACTTGTTACCCCCTTGTTTCACGTAGTTGTAGGGTACAGTAGGTGCAATGTATATATATACACATGTATACACAAAATATAATATCCTTTATTTCATACACTTTATTTAACAAACAACTTACTTCAAAACAGATTGTGAGCTTTTCATTTTAAATGATAGACATGATAATATATTATAACATTAGTTTCCCCCTTTTTTGTTGCTCTTTCTTGGCATCTTCATTTTGTTCCTCTTCTTTTTCTTCCCTTTCACAGAGAAAGCTGATGCTGAGGAGCTGGTGGAATCCCATGAGTCTTGTTGTTCTGCATTATATATGTAAAACACACTCTTTAGCAAAATATTACTTTAAGACAATTCCGGCGCAAAATGAAGCTAGGGGTTAATAACACATGGGTACCGAGTCGACCAATCTCTGGGATTTGTTTTCATGTTAATTTTGCAAAAGGCTCGAGTGATGTGAGCATCGATAGTTAGTGTTGTGTTGTTAATATTTAGTTTACAGTAATGTGTATTTTCTCTAATTTATAACCGCATCTACACTGTTAAGGAGAAAAGGAAAGTTGCCTGTGCATCTGTATATATATTTATGTATCAATTAAAGATTACAAAGCATATTCCTGCTTTTCGTTTCCTGACTAGACACACCATATCTGTGCCTAATTTACATAACCAGTAAGAGCTACGATACACTAATTGAATGTGCCCTGTTTTAGCTTGAACCACTAATTATCTTATAATGCTAGTAGTCGGGGCCTATTTTATACCACTAACAAGGCTCAAAATAGCACCACACGTCCACGGGAGCATAACGAGGGTCCCTACATGCAAACTGAAGCATTGAGACCTTTGTAAGTGTACAGAGAACTTTGTAAGTGTATATATTTATAAAGACAGTACCGTATGCATATATTTTGGCAGGCGCCATCTTGGGAAAACAGTCTCGACCAGTCTAACCACAAATGCCATTCTTCCCTTGCAGTTAGTCCCCCATATATTTTAATAAACAGATATAATTCATGCATTTCCATGTAATTATATTTCACAAACATAATTCCTATTGACCCATTGGGAAACCATGGACCATGGGAGATTCCTAGTCACAGTTCAGCTCACGTAGCACGGCGTTCATGGTTTGACTGGTCGAGAGTGTTTTCCCAAGATTGCGCCTGCCTGTATACGCGAACGGTACTGTCTTTATAAACTACATTTTTAATAAACTTGTCTGTACACTTACAAACTTCTCAATGCTTCGGTTTGCATGTAGGGACCATCATTATGCTACCGTGGAAGTGTTGTGCTATTTTGAGACGTGTTAATGGTAAAAAAAAGCAATTTCTTTTTACACTGTGGTGAAGTTAGCTTTATATTAAATATTGGGAGTTTGAACATCAATACCTCCGCAACAAAACATGCTATAAAGAAAAAATATGTATTTTATGAATCGGCTTACATTTGCAAACAAGCAACACTCCTTGCTTTCCCATGTCATTATCATAATTATGTTTAGCTATGACCCCATACAATCTTTTTCAAAACAATCTTCTCATATTTTAAGGGACATCGCCTACACCATGAATATCAATTGTTTTTTTTGATTTGGCTTCTTTTAAATCAGTTTTAATGCATAGATTATAGCAAAAATGGTCAATAGCTCTGACCCTATACAAACTTTTTCAAAGCAACTTTCTCACATAGGTTGAAGAGATTGTTTCGAAAAAGGTTGTATGGGGTCAGAGCTATTGACCATTATTGCTACATTTTAGGTATTAATACGTATTTGAAAAAAGCCAAATCAAAAACTCCCCAAATGAATTGATGTTGATGGTGTAGGAGATTTATTTTAACACGTGAAAAGGTTGTTTTCAAAAAGCTTGTGTGGGGTCAGAGCTATTGACCTGTATGGCTACAGTTCAGGTTCATTCTGTGCAGGAATTGTCTTAAAGAAATCGTTTTCTAAAGAGTGTGTTTTTTTATATATTTATATAATGCAGAACAGCAAAACTGGGATTCCAACAGCTACTCAGCATCTGATTCCTCTGTGAAAGGGAAGAAAAAGAAGAGGAATAAAATGAAGAAGCCAAGGGAGAGCAACAAAAAATGGGAAAAAAATAATGTTCTAATGTATTATCATGTCTATTTCATTTAATATGAATAGTTCACAATCTGTTTGAAAGTAAGTTGTTTGTAAAATAAAGTTTTTGAAACATATTGGCCCACATATGTTGTACTTACTCTGTACCTACGTGAAACAAGGGGGTAACAAGTGCCACTTTAATTTACGGCCCGCAGATACTGTACTTACTATGTAACTACGTGAAACAAGGGGGTAACAAGTTTTACTTTAATTTACGGCCCACATATGTTGTACTTCCTCTGTAACTATGTGAAACAAGGGGGTAACAAGTTTTACTTTAATTTACAGCCCACATATGTTGTACTTCCTCTGTAACTATGTGAAACAAGGGGGTAACAAGTGTCATTTTAATGTATGGCCCACATATGGTGTACTTACTCTGTACCTACATGAAACAAGGGGGTAACAATTGTCACTTTAATTTACGGCCCGCAAACGTTGTACTTACTCTGTACCTACATTAAACAAGGGGGTAACAAGTGCCACTTTAATTTACGGCCCGCATATGTTGTAATTACTCTGTACCTACGTGAAACAATGGTATATTTACACAGTAACAACAGAAAATAGTTCTAATTTTGCTTGCATTGTTTTCACTATAGTTGCCTATTATTAATTTTGCTTGATGACCCAACAAAATCCTTTACTCTTTTTCTTTCTTAAGGTTAGTAGCCTATATTGAAAATTCAAAATAAAACCTTAGCAAAAACTCATTAACTCATTCCCCTGAATTTCTTGTTTTGTTGTTCAGTAATCTCCATCATGCATCATGAAATGATATAATATGTACCCCGTGGTTAAAAAGATATACTTAGGCCTATAAATATATTTTAATACCTATTACTCCAAAAAGGTATGTGGTTTATGATTATGATTTAATGAAGTATAGCAAATTTACTAAATTAACTGCTGAACACCCAGCGCACTTTACAACCATATCAGAGGTCTCTCCTGAATCTTCACAGTTTGCAGAATCCACTTGGATGATGTGACTGCAGCCACGGTACAACGACGCCACTGCAATCACTACACACCAGCTTTATGTGGAGAGGAGTATGATCGAGCCAATTCAGTGAATGTGTGTGTTCTCCCTAAATTGCTCTCAAAAATAAGATTGTTGTTTTGCATGTAGCCTAAGCCATATCACGTAATATTTGAATAGTTACAAAAGTTATGAATTAATTACTGTTGCCTTTATAAATTATTAGTAATTTCTCTTGTTTTTTAGCATAGTAGGTCCTACATAACATTGAATATTAAAATAGTTAGCCCTTATAAAATACTTACTGCATATATTATTAATATTTTTCCTGGTTGTTACCCCTTTATTCCCCAAACAATATAAATTGTTCCCTTATAATTACACGTACATACTTTATAGGTACACTATAATTACCGAAAGGTACGCTGTAAATTCTGTGTACTTACGCAGTACTTTCCGGGCTGTAATCTAAAGCGTTACCAAAATCTTTTATTGGAGGTTATATACAGGTAATTCATATATTCATACATTAAATACATTGATCTGAGCGAGGGACGTGGTAATTTGTGCAAATGCACAATTAAATAAAGTTACCTAGTCCAAAATGTTCTAGTTGAGTGGGTGAAATAGTGCCACCAAAAAGCAGAAACCCACAATAGCTGCATGTATTATGTACCTTTCAATAATTTTGAACAACAATCTTGATCACACCTACTAGCTTCAAGGCCTGAAGTACCAGTGTAGAGCCCTAAAATGTATCTTCACATCATTGACAACAAATCATGGATTAAGTTACAAAACATGTTTAATGACAACCATTTAAACTCCTAACTGATATGTAATTATAAAGGTTGGTAGAACGTCCACAAGAATAAGTATGAATTATTTAACAGCTAGTGCTGGTTTATGTATTTTATAATAACTACCAAAAAAATGCCAGACGACAAGGGAAACGACAAAAGTAACAACAAGGAAGAGAGGTGTAGCATCGAAGCAGACGACCAACAGTCCAACACAGACAGTTTTACCAAATATAGACAAAACAGTGGACATTATTTTGGCACAAATAGTACCCCATAATATGACGGTACCCATAGTCTCCTACAAGCGCCATCCAACCTCCTTAAAATAGTGCATTCGGAGATTGCAAGTGACGAAGTTGCAGAAACTCTCTCTTAGTAACTTAACCCCAGATGTATGTACTTAAAGGAATACTTCATTGCTGGACAGATAAACATATATTTGAAATGTGTCTTTTATGTATTAGAAATGTTATAAAGTTTAGAAGTTTGTGCCTTCTGGTTCTAGAAAATTCAGAAAATGTAGTTTGGGTTAATCTGGATGAAATACAACAACTCCCAGAATGCACTTGCTTCAGTGCTCTATGAAGGACCTCCCAAGCCACGCCTACCGGTTAGAGAGGGCAGGAGTCCTACACCCGTGCCCGGCCTTACACTCCTGTACAGTAGGTGGCAGTATATGCACCTTTTAAGTCGTTTTCGAGCTGCCATTAAGAACTCACAGAAGAAGTTTCCATTCTAGGAAGATAAGTATTTTGCAAACAGTTTCTGCGGGCTTATCAACCAACCGAAGTTTTGAAGAGGACACCGATATGACACCATCTGGTACAGTATTAAACGCATTTGCCTATTTCTGATCACATAGTTAACACGTAGTGATATAGTTGTTAGCATTAAAACAGCAAAGGTAGGAAAGTAACGTTAGATATATAATTACTTGTAAGTTGTAAACAAGTTGGCTAAATTAGCTGTTAGCCACAGTATTGAGCTTCTGAATTAGGCCTACCACGCAACTCCCTGTTGCTGTATATTTGATGGATATAAGAAGAATGCACTACTTTTGTCAATAGTGTAACCATGAACAACTAGATTAAAGCAAATTATTTTTCAGTGTGTTAACATTTACGTAAAGAAATTTAATGACAAGGAATAAGTAGTGCAAAACAAGGACTATCTCCCATTTACATATGAATGGTTAAACATGCTAATAATGGTCCTCTTAATGTCAAAAAAGTTTGTTATACCTCAACTGGAATGCCATCCAGCCCAGGAGTTTTTCTGGCTTGAAAATGTTTTGATATATTCAAGCAGCTCCTCCTCAGTAATTAGCCATTCGCATGAGGCATTTTTTTGTGAAACATCATTGGACCAAGATTATTACAAGTTTAATAAAACATGTCGATATCTCAATTAATTTTCAAGTTATTCACCAATGAACTTCAAAAGGGGCTGCACATAAATAAACACATATCAACAACCTTAGGGCCAATCATCAAAAAACTCACAGGATATGTTCAGATAAGTGCCGCAGATATACCCAGACCCACTAGGTGAGTGGCATTACACACATTTTACTATTAAATCCATATTCATTATCCAATTATGACAAATCGCTCAGGATATGTCCTCATAAGTAACTGAACCACGTGCTGCAAGTGTCATTCAAATTGACCACTAGGGGGCGCTTTAAATGTATAATAACTACAGGTGGAATGGCACAAATCAAGCTATATATCATAAAATCATTACAAAACTTGCAGGATATGTTTTATAAAAATGTTGAACCACATTTGTGAAATTACTTTGAAGTCAATATTAAGGAAAACGGGTTGAACCCACAAATCGCCTCTTGCGGCTACATTATTTATTATTATTAGTAGTAGCATTTGTAGTAATATTATGATTATTATTAGTAGTAGTAGCAGTAGTAGAAATAGCAGTAGTAGTAATATTTGTAGTAGTATTATCAGTAGTAGTAGTAGTAGTAGTAGTAGTAGTAGTAGCTGTAGTAGCTGTAGTAGTATTATTATTAGTAGCAGTTGTTGTAGTATTATTAGTAGTAGTTGCATTCATAGTAGTATTATTATAGTAGTAGTATTATTATTAGTAGTATTATTATTTGTAGTAGTAGTATTACTATGAGTAGTAGCAGTCATATTAGTATTGTTATTAGTAGTAGCCATCATAGTATTATTAGGAGCAGTACTAGTAGTAGTATTTGTCACCACTCTGCACATATAGTATTAGTAGTATAAGTAATATTAGTAGTAGTGGGATTAGTAGTATTACTTGCAGTAGTAGCAGTAGTAGTAGTGCTAGTATTACTAGTAGTATTATGTGGTAGTAGCAGTAGTAGTATTACTGGTAGTATTAATATCATTAGTAGTATTATTAGTAGTAATATCAATAATATTAGTAGAAGTATTAGTAGCAGTAGTAGTATTATTAACAATAGTAGTCATATTTTTAACAATATCAGTAGTAGCAGCAGTAGTACTATTATTTTTAGTAGTAGCAGTAGTAGTATTAGTAGTAGTAGCAGCAGTAGTATTATTAGTAGTAGTAGCATTATTAGTATTATTATTAGTAGTAGAAATATTACTATTAGTAGTAGCAGTCATATTAGTAATGTTATTAGTAGTAGCAACCGTAGTATTATTAGGGACCGTTCAGTATTTATGGAAGGGACCACTGGAGGAAAAAATAGGGGAGGGTCATGTCTTTTTATTCATTGTTGAGGGTAGGGTCACTTAACATTTTTTAGTCTGGTGGGAGGGTCACCCAACTTTTGTATTCATGAAAACAGCAACATTTCAAAGTGGCTTGTTTGGTGCATATTTTTCCATGTAGGTCTCAGTCTCGCCCCCCTTGGCAGATGGGTCTGACCCAACAAATATCGCACCATCCCCCATCCAAATTGACACGAGTCTGAGAAGAAATTCAGTTTTCTATAATATTTAGCTTCGGTAGCTTTACCTGAGGAAGCCTAGTGATGAGTCCATAGCAACCAGTTCATGTGTTGAATCTGTTATTACCAGGCACGTGCACAGATAGAACCTTTTCCCCTCAGACTCAGAAGTGCCCTGGTGTTATATTTTTAAGTGATTTTAAATCATTTAATATTATAAGATTGTATACCAGTCACATTCTCTAAAATGTAATTGTCATATATTTATTGGCCCTCCTCCACCCCTTCTAAGAAATGGTTCGTTCCAACAACGATTCTCACACTGCAACCGTGAGTTGACTAATCAGTAAGTACTCATCAATGCTTGTGATTTTAGATAAAAGTTTCCAGCTAGCTGGCCTGTTTATATTTGTCAACTTTTAAATGAGTAGCAAGCAATCTACAATTTTGTGTTAAATACAATATATTATTCACTGGTCAGGTAAACAAAGCATGCTGTCTGCACATCGCGCTGAAAATGAACATCGAACGGCGGGCTTTTCTCCGCTGATCTGGTTAGCTGTCTTCATTAACTGGCTCTACTGAGCTCAATATTAAGAGTTGATACACAACTTGCACATTGTTTTAAAGCTGAAGTTCCCTTTAACATTGGTGTATTCAATTCAAACCGTATGTTTTGTGGTGAATGTGACTAAATATTGAAGAGCAAGTTACACAGATGTCCAACAGTCAATCCCTGGTTTTTCCAGAATCAGATTATTCCTTACTCCTTAGAGAGGTAAGGTAAATGAGTAGGAAAGACTGGTCAATACTTATGAACAGTATGAAACCACTCCTGTGGCACATTATCCAGTGTATGTAGTTATTTTAAACATTGGTTTATTAACCTGCATAATATAATATTCTGCCATTTAATGATGCATGATGTAAGCTATGTGACTTTTTACTCTTTATACTAAACTAACATATAGACACCAAATGCAAAAATTAAAATGACTTCCTACGTAAGTGTTCAAGTAAGGACATCAATTTAATAAATAAATTAAGATCAATGGATTTAAGGGAATACACATATGCACCATGAAACAGTGGACCTATACTGTAAATATAGAATTTATTTTGTTATTCAATACATCAATTTGACTGATTTTTACAAACTGGTCTATAACATCAGTGACATTTTTGCAATATGCTTTGAATTTGCCTCCAGTCAATTGACTGATGTCCTTATTGTAACGTCTATCACACGGGCAACAGGAGCAATGTTACTTAATATTGCTCCTTCAGCTAGTACATAGACGGCAGAACCTCCAGAGAGGATGGCAAAAAAGGCAAGGAGTAGGCAGAGAATAGTCAAAGGTACAGGTATGGGTCAAACACCGGCGGAGATACTCAGGAATACAAGGGCTAGGCTTGGAGGCAGGTAGGCAGACGGGCAGGGTCGGTACACGGAAAATCAGGTTCTCCTCCAGTCAGGGTTTGGCTTCAGAACAGGTACTCAAAACAGGCGTAGTCGTTACTGGGAAGGAATACACAGAGCAGAGGTACCAAGGGGATAATCCAAAAACGAAGTGAATAGTGCCAAAAGGATCAAAAACCAGAAGACCATCAAATAGTTAGATATATGCTCAGAATGTAATGTTACTCACAATAACTCGCAATGAGGAGAAGGATTGTGGGTGCATATATACAGACCAACATGTAGCAGGTGTAGGCAATCAGGGTGTGTTGGATCTAATGATAGGGGTGCGTTCGAGACAATCGGAAATGCAGGATAAGCCAGGAGACCAGAATAAGCTGGGGCTGAGTGAAGACCGACAACATCACACTTATATGAAATGTAATGCAGTAACTACTTTGAAATTACTTTCCTAGTTTTGTCCAGTATAGTTTTGGGCAAAATAGCTTGGCATAGTTGTTCAATTATTTAGATACACAATGTCAAAAAACAATTTGGTATTGGAAGACGAGGACTGCAGGCACTGATCATATCTTAATAATAACATACTTTAATATTATTAATATGAATATATTTAAAATGGGGGGCCCAGACATATGTATATGTATATATGTGTATATATGTTTATATAGGGGTTGGTAAACACTTACAAGTCTGACTACCGAACCACTGAGCAATCTGACCCCGTGTCACCTTTAGGCAGTTTGTTTATTCTAGCCTACTCATAAGTAATTGTGTGTCTATGCATGCATGCGTGCACGTGTAGGGTGCCCTTTTTTTTACTTGAGCCCCTGTGCCACAAAATGTCTGTTCCTGGCCCTGGTTATTACCCAGTGTGCTTTGTTGAATGGTCTCAATGTTTAATTGTTATACTTCATGTGAATACTAGTTTACTAGAGGATTAACTTAGTATTTGAAGTAATGCAGGAAGTGTGCATTTAGTTTCCATGCTTATTCATACCTGCCAACCTGCACACATTTTGTGTACCATTTATGCAATTTTAAAGTATAGTTTATGCAATTGTCAAAGTATGCTGGTATGAAATACTACTAAAAAATATGCAAAAATTGTATTTGCCAGTGTTTTTTTAATTCACGATATTATTACTAGTGCTGAGCCATTTACAGGATTCGGGCGTGATTCATGTGACAGCACGTTATGTACAGCAATGTTTCACGTTAGTGCAGCAAGCCTTAGCTGATAGAAGGAGGTGCTAGTGATGTTGGATGAGGAGGCAGACCTACTATTTAAGAAAAACATAATTGCAGGATTGACTATAATGTACACCCAGCCCTTCTGTTTAGATTGCAAACGTCACAGGGGAAAAAATTACATGAACTGGAGACTGCCACAGCATCTAGCCCAATAATTGGAAATGTTTTAATTGGAGTGCCCTACCCTCTAGTAATACTAATAATAGCAGACCATAATGGTATGTTTTCATTCTAATTCTATGGTTAAAATTGCCACTAATTATAGTCAGTTTTAGGATTTCATAAGACTCTCAGACAAGAGATTGCAATTTATTTGGTTGTTGAATTACAAGCAATGGAAGAAGGGCCCTAATAGAGAAGTCACTGTATCATTTAATATACAAGTAATTTATATAAGTAAGTTTATAAGTGTGCATATGTTGTTTTTGTGGGCTTATTGAGATGGTGGAATTGCCACTTCCCAAATGCTGTGCACCACTGTGAAACGCTGTGTCCGTGCTGAAGTTGTACTCATAAACATTTCTGAAGTTTGGCAGGTATGCTTATTGTGTTTCCCCAACAATGTTACTGATTAAATCTACGGAAATGGCTACCATCTTGGTGGAGTGTGATGTGTAAGATGAGAAAGCAAATATTAAGTCATGATTGTAAAAAAACAGTGGCTATCTGTACATCGTTGCCAAGGGCAAACTAGTACAGAAGGCATCAATAAATTGTTGGGGAGGGTCATGCCTCTTTTCCCCATCATTTTGGAGGGTCATAGAAAAATGTATTGCTGACGAAGGGAGGGTCAGGTCTATTTTGACTAAAGATCACAAAACTCCTCCGATAGCCCCTTAAATAAATAAAGAACAGTGCCTTAGAAGAAGCAATAGTAGTAGTATTAGTAACCACTCCACCCAGATACTCAGCCTACTCCAACCACTCCACACATTTATTTCGCCCACTTTCACAGTTACTCTGCCCATTCCAACCACTCCCCACAATTACTTCACCCAGTTACTCCGCCCACTCCATCCAGTTACTCCGCTCACTCCAAACATTCCAGGCAATTAATCCACCCATTTCACTCAGTTACACCACCCACTCCAACCCACAGGTTGAGCATCTGGTTTGGCAAATTGACGCAAATGAGGAAGTGCCTTAAACCTGCATTCTATCTGAATTCCATCTGGGGCAACACGTCTGATTGCAAAAGAGCTCGGTTTCTGTAATAGTCTATGAGAATGAGAGACACGTCTCACTTTATTATTACCTCGGTAAACTTTTTCATAATGGGTATATGGGTTCAATCGCTAGATTTAAGCCTTCTGCAATTCATCATGATGTTTGTTTTTTGAATTATGGTCTCGTTGATTTTAAAATCGGCGATAAAGCAAAGAGGCGTTAAGGGTGTGGCTGTGGCGTTCGGTTGAATGACAAGACATTCAAGGGAGTTGGCAGCTCAGTTTTTCCGGTAAGTAACGTTACAGTTTGTTTTACATTTTGTCATAATATTGTATTTCGTTAGCTTCCCAATTAATATCAGTTAGCTTGCTAGCTTAATCCTCCCTCTCGTCTAAAATCATCACATCTGCAACCAAGATGTCTGCGGCCGTAACGGCAAATTCGATGACCCAAATCCGATATTCACAAACCAATGGGTGACATCACATGGCTCTGTCCAATGATTATACAATCTATGCTCTAAACACACCACACAGTTACTCCCCCAACTCCAACCACTCCACACAGTTATTCTGCCCACTCCACCCAGTTACTCCACCCACTTCACCCAGTTACTCTGCCCACTCCAACCGGTTGCTCAACCCACTCATCATAGTTACTCCACTCCTTCCAACCATACTACACTGTTACTCCAGCTACTCTGCCCACTCTGCCCACTCTGCCCACTCCACCCACTCCAACCACACCACACATTTACTCCAGACACTCTAAACAGTTACTCCACCCACTACAGCTGGAGACTATGGGTGGCCACAAGAACACTTCACAATTTCCCCAGAAATTGTAACATATCTAGTTATTGTTATAATATCAAAAGTATTAATCATATTAATACAAACTTCTCAAGCAACCCGACTGCGACCACCAAAAAAGCTGTTGTTTTTTTAACCAATGTAATTCATGGTAAAACCTGAACTTTGCTTTATCGCGATTTAAACCCTTTGCCTTATGGTACAATATAAACTATAGCTAGAAATAAACTGTTCCTATAGCATAAACTGAAGTTGTTTTCTAAGGTGGCATATTTTTCGTATTTAAAACATTTGTTTTATGGAAGTACTGGTAAACTATAGATGGAATACTTTTCTCTTCCTACGCTATACAAAATGGTTTATGTGCCTACTACACAACCTTAGAAAGAGCTTCAACAAACTAAATTGTAGCCTTCCATTAGTAGCTTACTCTACCTGGCAAAACGTTGATATATAATTTTATACTAAATTACGTTTGTGATCATAAGCCCAGATATAGGTGGCGGGTCACATATATGCCTATGTAATATGCACAGATGTAAATGCACAGACATAACATACATAAATGTAACATACACAGATGTGACATACACACAGATGTAATAGACACAGATGTAACATACACTGATATAACATACACAGATGTAACACACAAATGAAATATACACAGACGTAACACACACATGTAACATACATACAGTGATGGGAAGGTGAAGTCGCGCAGAGTGTCGTCTAGAGTTGCTTTCAACTCCTCCCACCTCCTCCCTTTCATTGTTTATTTATTTATTTATTTATTCAACCTTTATTTAAACAGGTGGGCACGTTGAGAACATTTTCTCATTTGAGACGGTGACCTGGCCAAGATAAAAGCGTTGAGGTACAGACAACAAGAAGTTACACATAAAATTACAAGACAAGGTGTGCACAATAAATAGTAAAAACAGAGAATAAAACAGTGAATGTACAATAAATAATACAGTGAGCAGGTCAAACAATAAGGCATTTGTACAAGTAGTGCAACAGATGTCGATACAAGGAGGTAGATGGTTGGTGAATACAGTTGCTTGGCACTGTACAATACAGAAGCAAAAAATGCAGAGTAGGGGCTGAGGTAGATGGGTACAATTGTTGAGGTACAAAGTGGCTGTGCGTAAATAACACTATGGTAAGTGGCATAATGACCGGGACTGTGGGAGATGGAGTGTGCAAAATATACAGAGACAGCTATGCTGGTCAGATTGTGCAAAGTGCATAACGACAGAAGAGGGTTGGGTGGGATTAACATGTGCATTGGTCTGAGAGTAGATTAGTCAGTAGTGCTTTGAAGGTAGTTAGTGGGACAATAGAATCAAGCTTCAGGGATTTTTGTAGAAAATTCCAATCATTAACACCAGAGAACTGGAAGGAGAAGTGGCCAAAGGAGGTGCGGGCTTTAGTGGCAACCAGAGTTATAAACCTGCTTGAACGCAGATTGAGAGAGGGTGTTGCTCTAGAGATTAATGATCTCAGGTAAGGTGGGGTTTTGCCTAGGAGACACTTGTAGATTAAATTATACCAGTGTGTTTGACGCCGGGTGTGTAGTGAAGGCCAGCCAATTAGTGTATAGAGACTGCAGTGGTGGATGTTATATGGAGCATTTGTGATAAAACAGATGGCGCTGTGGTACACAACATCTAATTTTCGAAGTAGAGAGTTTGATGCAGATCTGTAAATTACATCACCATAGTCTAGTATCGGAAGGATGGTCATTTTAACCAGGGCAAATTTGGCTGGAAAGGTGAATGGGGCTTTATTACGAAACAGGAAGCCAATTCTGGACTTAATTTTTGATTGGAGCTTGTTGATGTGGGTCTGGAAAGAGAGTGAATAATCTAACCAGACACCTAGGTATTTGTAGTGATCTACATATTCCAGCACGGACCCGTCAAGTGTGGTGATATTTGGTGGGCAGGCAGGTGCAATGTGTGATCGTTTGAAGAGCATACATTTTGTTTTACTAGGATTTAAAAGTAGTCAATGGAAGACAACGGAAGGAATGTTGTATGTTATTAAAGCTTACTTGAAGGTTTTTTAACACAGAGTCCAACGTCGGGCCAGATGTATAAAGAATGCTGTCATCCGCATACAGGTGAATCATAGAGTCACCTGCAGCAAGAGCAACATCATTTATGTATACAAAAAATAGAGTCGGCCCGAGAATTGAACCCTGAGGCACCCCCATAGAGACAGCCAGAGGTCTGGAGAGTAGGCCCTCTGACTTGACACACTAAAATCTGTCTGAGAAATCATTTGCGAACCAGGCTAGGCAGTCAGTAGAAAAACCCAGGTTCTTTAATCTATCAATGAGGATGATGTGATTGACAGAATCAAAAGCCTTGGCCAGGTCAATGAAGACTGCTGCACAGTAGTGTCTATGGTCGATAGTGGTTATGATGTCATTTAGGACCTTGAGTGTGGCTGAGGTGCACCCATGACCGGCTCGGTAACCAGATTGCATGTCAGTGAGGCTGTGGTGAGATTCGAAATGGTGGATAATTTGTTTATTAAAAACGGTTTCTAAGATTTTAGAGAGGCAGGGCAGGATGGAGATTGGTCGGTCTAAACTGCCCCCCCCTTTGAATAGAGGGATTACTGCAGCAGCTTTCCAGTCTTTAGGGATCTCTGACAAATCAAAGGAGAGGTTGAAAAGGCTGGTGATGGGAGTAGCGATAATTACCGCAGACAGTTTTAGGAAGGAGGGGTCCAGATTGTCTAGTCTGGCCGGTTTGAAGGGGTCAAGATTTTGTAGCTCCCTGAGAACATCAGCTGTCTGGACATGGGTAAAGGAGAAACGTGGGCGTCTTTGGGTGGAGGCTGCAGAGGGTGGAGAGCTATTAGTTAGGGTGGGATTAGTCAGATGTAAAGCACAACCTGCCATGGCAAAATGCTTATTGAAGTTCTCAACTGTGGAGGACTTATCGGTGGTGACAATGTTTTCTAGCCTTAGGGCTGTGGGCAGCTGTGCGGAGGTGTTCTTATTCTCCATAGACTTTACTGTATCCCAGAACTTTTTAGAATTAGTGCTGCATGTAGAAAATTTCTGTTTAAAAAAGCTAGCCTTACCATTCCTAACCGCCTGTGTGTACCGGTTCCTGGTTTCCTAGAAAAGTTGCCGGTCGTGGGGGTTGTTCGACACTAAAGCGGTAAGCCACAGAAGTTTTTTATGCTGGTTAAGTGCGGTGAGTTCTGGAGTGAACCACGGACTGTATCTACTCTTAGTTCTGAACTTTTTATAAGGGGCATGTTTGTTTAGAACGACAAGAAAGGTATTTTTAAAGAATGACCAGGCATCCTCTACTGAAGGGATAAGGTCGATATCCCTCCAGGGTACCTGGGCTAAGTCTGTTCGCAGAAATGTTTTAGGGAGTGTTTGACAGTGATTAGGGGAGGCCTTTTAACTGCAGACCCATTACGGACGCAGGCAATGAGACAGTGATCGCTGATGTCTTGGCTGAAGACACCGGAGGTGTATTTAGAGGGCATATTAGTTAGGGCAATATCTAGGAGTGTGCCCTTGTTTGTGGATTTTGGGTTGTACCTGGTGGGTTCATTGATGATTTGCGTGAGATTGAGGGCATCGAGTTTGGACAGTAAATTGTGTGAAGCATTAAGCATATCCCAATTTAAGTCACCTAACAGTTAAAACTCTGAAGATAAATGGGGTTCAATCAATTCACAGAGGATATCTAGGGCACAACTGGGTGCAGAGGGGGGTCTATAACAGGTGGCTACCGTGAGGGACTTGTTTCTAGAAAAGGGAATTTTCAAAAGTAAGAGCTCAAACTGTTTCGGCAAGGACCTAGATAAGATAACAGAGCAATGAAATGTCTGTCTACAATAAAGTATGACTCCGCCTCCTTTAGTGGTCCGGTGTTGACGGTAAATTTTATAATTAGGGATTGATACTTCTGAATTTTTGGTGGGTTTCCTAAACCAGGATTTAGACATGGCTAGGATATCAGGGTTAGCTGAGTGTGCAAGGGCAGTGAATAAATCCAATTTGGGAAGTAGGCTTCAGATATTAATATGCATGAACCTAAGATTTTTACTGTTGCAGAAGTCTACGTAAGAGAGGACCTGGGGGGTGGGGATGGCATTATTGGTTGGCGGACCAGGGTTTCTTTCAACATTCCCAGCTGAACAGAGAAAAAGCAGTATGAGAGCTCGGCAGAATGCCTTGAGAATAGGGTGTTTAGAGCATTGGGTGGGATGAATGAGTGAAGTGAATTTCTGGGCAGGGTTAAATAGTTTAATTGCCTGGTGGGTAGATAAAGATATAGTGAGGTGAATGTGTATAGGGGGTGGCCCAAGGTGTTTAGTTAGAAAGAGTGCAGCAGCATCTCTATGGAAGCTGGTTAGAACAGATAGATTAGTAAGGGTCTCTGAATAAGAGGGGGGAGGGACAAAGGTGTTTGGGGGGAACTGAGGGCGACTGGGTGTTCTACAATACAATAGCACCATGAAGGCCAAGCCAAATAGCAAAAAAACGAGGCATATTGACAGAAAGTGCAAAGACATTGAATGAGTGAGAGATTAAAAGTAAAACAGAAATAAATAGAACCGATCAGAAATTTAGTTTCTAAAAGTGCTCCGCAAAAACTGTGCGCACGCTGTGCAAATGGTTAATCGAACAGGCTTACCGTCTGGAAAATGAGGCCTTCTGTAGAAGGTTAATAATATACATGTGTATAGTGATTATATAGAGTCCAGATATGTATATGACCAGATAGTAGTAAAGAGTAGGTCCGATGAACACTTTTCTTATCTGAAAGGGTGTCCGTCTAACACAATGTTGCTAGCAGGCCCGCTAGATGTTTCGAGCAGGCCCGCTAATCCGGGCAGTAGGCTGCTAGATGCAATATCATCGGCCACAACGTGGAAAAAGGCAGGCAGAGGGGCAGTGATGAAGGAATCCCGGTCGACCGAGTTGTTATTACGGCGGGGTCTTGCAATGCTCCGGGACGTCGACGTTGGATGAGCGGCCTAGCCAAGGTTCGTGTTGTTGTTGGAGCAAGAGTCCCCTGCTAGCCGGGAGGTAAGCTAACCCAGGATGCTAGCTCAACAGTAGCCTACTTTGCTGGTTGGTTGGCTGTAAATAGCCCGTAATAGGCTATAAAGGTCAGATGAGTGAAGGCAGGAGGGTACAGTGATCCTGTGTATTGCTCAATTTGGTTGTGTGTGGTGATGGTAGCGGCAAATGTAGCTAGAATGGCTATGTAGCACAGCCACAGGCCCCCAGCTAGCCGGGTAAAGCTAACTGAGCTAGGTAGCTGGCTGGATAGCTACAATAGTCCGGTGGATTGAGCCAGAGTTTGATGGATCGTAACAGCTGAGGGTGCTGATGACTGTCGGGAATCCGAATGTAGGAAAAATAGAAATAAACCAGAGTGCGTGGAAGTTAAAAAGTTAAAAGACAAAGACAGTAGACAAAAAAAACACTGGCCCTCATTTATGAAACGTGCGTACGGCCTAAAACAGGCGTACGACGGGCGTACGGCGATTCCTAGGCAAAGCAAGGGATTTATCAATTTGAACGTGATCGTAGGCTGCGATAAAGTCTCACGTCTGGTCTGTTTTGTGTACGCAAATTCTATAGTGTGACTAGCGCTGTTCATTGTATAACCACCCGGTTCAGTGAATTGTTGAACCAGTGATCATTGATGAATGTGTCTGCATCGCAACTACCCCATATTGCAAATTAAATTTCAGAATTACGAATTAAATATATACAGCACATTGCTATTAAGTGGTTTATTTTTTCCCTTTCACTTTAGGGTGGCCTAGAACATGAGGGCAGAAATTAGGCAAACAACAATTTCAATCAAATAATTTATATATATACATACAATTTAAACAAGTGCTTTGGCAATCCTGTAGTCGAAGCAGATCTGGAGGACCTTAATGCACGCTCTCTACATTGGGATCTTTCAGCGGTAGATCAGGTACAGGTCTGGTATCGCAGCCAGCAATAGTTGAAGTATGCCAGCAGTTTTGGCGGCTATGAAGTCCCTTTCTGGTATATTCAAACTATGATTAAAAGACAATTTTATGAGATTGCTGGGTTTCCAATTGAGGCGAATCGGGCAATTGATTGTACTGCATCTGTAGCCACCATCCATTAATGATTACGCATTTATCAATCGCAAAAACTGTAATTCAATCAACGTTCAGATCGTGATCAGATGTGATGCCAGGATGTTTGTTCTGAATATGGTAGCCGGTGGCCGCGTGTGTGACACGCAACTCTATTTTTTAAACTGCAGCGTTGGAACTAGGCTAAAGGGCGCACTGCAAATCCCCAAACAAACAGGAGCGCAGGTTCAACAGTGCGCACACACAAACCACAGTGGAGTGATCCGTTTGCTTAAGGGCAGGTGGCTCTGTCTTGGGTAAGCGGGTGGGGTGGGGTGATTGCTATACACACCAGAGCAGGCCTGCAACATAATTATGGCATGCGGGGTTCTCCACGATAATGCGCTGGAGAATGGTGCCATTCAATGTAGATCAGTGGCCACAACAGCCACCATTGGGCTCTACGAAAGAGAAAGTCCTATCTTGTGTAAGAAAGCTAGGGTGAAGTCAGCTAAAATGGGCCACTTTTTGATAAAGGGCTTAAAATTCCATCAAATAAGCTTTGCATGAGATCTAATGTAATTTTTCTGCTCTGCCTGCCTAGAAAACTCAGACCAAACAAAACTCTTGTTACAAGTCCACTAGTGTTGAAGCAACAATGCAAGATCAGTGATTTGCTGTAAAGATATTAAAATATAGGACGCTACAACATTATTTGGCCCATTTTATCTGATGGCCCAATTTAGCTGACTTCACCCTATTTAAAAAATACAACGATGAAGGTTTAGTGAAACTAATTAATTCATTTGAAATGCACTATAGGTTCTCGTTAATAGTTTTCAATGACTGTAGCAGGAACCTCAGTCAACACCGCATTTTCCTTTAACAATCGATGCCTGATTTTAAACTTCCAATTAATACCAAGCGGTTGGCCTGCACCTGAGACCTGAGCGTCTCTTTTTATCTCAGAGAAATTCCTTTTCTTTGCCAGATTTCGCTTATCCATGTCGTAAATTCTAAGGGCGAGGCCTCTAATCCGTGCATAAATGTGGGCGTGATATTTAAATTACGATGGATTTCAACCGTCTGATTTATCAACACCCGTCCATTCGTATGCTGGAATTGGAGTGATACGAATGTTTTGTGAATCACACGTGAGTCTCGTCGTAAGATGATTTCTGCGCTCAGATCTACACTGGTCTTTCTACGCACGTTTGGTGAATGAGGGCCACTATGTACACGGACACAATACAAAACACGTCTGACCTCTTACGCCATCTTGAATCAAGTTTGTGGGAATTCTTTTTTCCCAGTCCACGAGCCTAAAGAATCTCTGTCTGATATTCAGAAATGGTCCTGCTCACAGCAGAGAGTGAGGAAGATATTCTAAACCCAGACTTGGTGAGCACAATTCATTCAGCATGGAGTTTGTATGACATTTCAGGGACATTGCCACACAGTGCCAGAGTCTACTCACCAAAAAGCCAAGCCACTACTTCGGCCCAGGCCACTACAGTCAGTAAGAATTGGCAATTTATATGAACTGTGTTGTTTATACATGGTTTGCCAATTCAAAAAGTAAAATATTATCAAAGAAGGTTATTTGTGTTACTAGGTGTTGTTAGATTATGAAGAGTTGAGTTAATTCTTCTATAGTACAGATAGACTACAGTTTCCTGAAATATTCTATTTTGAATGGAATTGTGTTGTACATACTAATTAAAGCACTGAAATTATTTCTTTAAATAGTTTTACGAAATACTTCACTCATCAGATTGTGCTACTTTCCCCTGTTCTCAATGACACATAAAACTTACTAACCAAATGTTAAGAAATACATTACCACATACTACAATAATAGACAATGTAGCCTAACAGAATAATAGACGAGTATATGTAGCATATTACAACTGGATGTAATCTGTTCATATTCATATCATATGTTAAACTAGCTAAATAATACAAGTAATAACATAGCTCCTGTGTCAGGTTTTACTGTAGTCAAATGTAATGATGGCCATAACTTATGTAGACAAAGGTTTACTTTATGAAGACTACAAACTCATTTGCTTTTTGTCTGAAAATGGTTAATTTGTTTTCATGTGTGCTTGAAAATTTTAATTCAGCTATATTATAGAAAACAATATGGTGCCATCATGAGATAGCGATAGAATAAAGCAGTAGAACAAAATGATTCATGAAATTAATAAAATAATCTTTTAAAAGATAGCCTTGACTTTGAATGAAGTCGGTAAAATAAAAAAGTAAGCTTAAATGTAGTTTAATTTTTTGTAGCTTAGCTTGCTACATTTTCCTGGGGGAGCTTCGGTGTAGTGAAGCTTCATTTAGTGTAGAATAACTAGTAGCTTAGCTCACTACATTTTACAAGTAGCTTGCCCAACACTGCATACATAGATGTTAAATACACAGATGTAATATACTCAGACGTAACACACACAGATTTAACATAACACACATATTGACGTATCACACACCTACATAACATACACACACATATAACATTTACACCGATCATAAACACAGAATCGTAACATACACCCCAATGTAACATACACATAGACGTAACACACACTGGTGTAACATACACACAGACGTAACTCACACTGACATAACACACACAGATGTTGCATACATACAGATGTCTGTGCATGTTACTAGGGCTGAAACGATTCCTCGAATAACTCGAATAACTCGATAACAAAAATGTGTCGACACAAAATGACTTGACTCGAGGCTTCGTTTAATCAATGTTACCAACGTTGTATCGCGCACAGTGGTTCCGCACGGATGATTATTACTGTCGCACACCGGGCTCACGCTGCTAGCGACAATGACTCTGTCTATTTATTATATAAGCAATCCAGATTGCAAATGTAAATGGTCTTATTAAAATATT
>JACXGM010007348.1:0-10876 GCA_016801145.1 Umbra pygmaea
ATGATAGATACATACGGGGCCATTGTTTGCGCTTTTAGAGGCGCGCTACTGGAGGGCGGAGTATGCGCTGATTGCGTAATGGGTATTGGGTTTGATAAATACCACGCTAAATGTGGAAGCATAGCGTGTGCAATTACCGAACTCGCATAACCAGACGCAGCGCAAACTGCACTAGTGTTAGTAAATCAGGCCCTCAGTTTGTATGTTGGATCGTGCTGTCCCTTATTTATAGTTTTAAGAGTAGCCTATGGTGATTGTTTCATTGGGAATTCGCAATAGAACGTTGAGATTGTGAAATGTTGTTAGGTTTTCTACTATTGAACAGACACTTGTGTCATTGAGTTGTAAGAAAGCTGTGCAGGTCGCCTGAGCGCGCATGAATGCAAATCATGTCAGCACCTCCATGCATTGAGCTAGCTCCCCCTTAGCACCTCCAGTGAAAAATGTCTGGCGCCGCCGCTGGTCTGACCAAATCCTAATCAAGTGCTATGCCATTTTGCACTGCCTTATGCTGGAGATCCGGGGAAAGTCAGAGAACACATAGTCAGCCTCGAACCACTGACTATCATGAAATAGCTTGTCGTGCAGGGCAGTGACTTAGCCCACTATACCAAGCGGACCCCAAACAATATATGTTTTTATATTGCTAATGCTAATATACACTAATAATTGTTTGTTTTTTCTACAATAGGAAGAAACTTGTCATTGAAAGTTAAGCAATCACAGATGAAAGGGCCTTGAAACAAACCAAGTATCTGCCAGCATGTTCTACTGAATCTCATACCCAATACCTACGACATTAGGCCTCTCTTTCGTTCTCTTTCTAAACATCCCTCTCTTTCTCTCCATTTATAATATTGTCTTCCAGATCTGAAACTAATGCTAACAGAGCCAAAAAGGAGAGAGTGAATGAGTTTAATGAAATTATGTAATAGATGTTTCTTCCCTACACATGCCTCCCAGAAAGTCCCAACAATTGAGGGGGACTAATTGCTAGCTAATTATTTTGTGTGTTTATATGGTGTCTCTGAATGCCATGATCATTTAAATATTTATTGTAGACTGAGCAATACATGGTTGCATAATGTACATAATTTACTACATAGCAAATAGAAACCCACATATACAGACACACATACGTACACAGACGCACACACACACGCACACGCACACGCACACGCACACGCACACGCACACGCACACGCACACGCACACGCACACGCACACACACACACACACACACACACACACACACACACACACACACACACACACACACACACACACAGGTATAGTGTAGTGACTGTAGAAAAAGTTAAAAATATATATTACCTTAACATATGGAAGAATCACTGTATTGAAACATAAAATATATATACAGTATGATATTCAACTGACATATACATTAACCACATTTAGGCCAATCATATTCTCAGTCAGATTTATAACATGATTACAGGTACCAAGACTAAAAACCAAGACTAGTAAAAGCTTCAAAGTAAAGACAATAGAATAATTTTGTTATTATTTAGACTGTTAAGTTTTTGACCTGCAGTAGGCTTATGATGCTTATTATGGAACTGGAAATATTTTTTATATCCTGTGCAGAAAAAGAATATATATTATATTATTATATATTATGTATGCTTCTGAGTGTAGAGTTTTGTATAAAATGTGCTTTATTGTAAAATGGTAATAATGGTAATTACCGTAGTTGCTCCAGGTGATTTAAAATGAAGGCCTTTTCAAATTAGCACTATATCCAAAAAGACACCCTATTTTCTACACTATCAGAGATACCAGAGCTGAATAAGCCTCGTCCAGGTAGTGCACTATACAGGGACTAGGGTGCTGCTTGGGATACAGCTTTGCAGTAAAATCCTGAGGAATAAAATAGTCCAAATTTACATCTTACTTAAAGGAAGTGCATAATGATGCTAAGGTATTTTGGATCAAAGAAAACTATTCTTTATATTATTATTATAATTAGTTCATTGTAAAAACTCCAACTTAAACAGTGCATAATGAACTTATTCGGTGAGATTGGTGGACCTTAGATGATAAGAAATGTAACTTATATAGTCAGCTAAATAAAAAACGTTGTTTTCATTAAGTTATATACAGTCGTATGCAAAAGTTTAGGCACCCCAGACAGTTTCCATGATTTTAATTTATAAATTATTGGGTGTTTGGATCAGCAATTTCATTTCGATCTATCAAATAACTGAAGGACACAGTAATACTTCGGTAGTGAAATGAGGTTCATTGGATTCATGGAAAATGTGCAATATGCATCAAAATGAAATTAGACTTCTTAATATAATTTTGGGCACCCTTGTTATTTTGTTGATTTGAATACCTGTAACTACCTAGCACTGATTAATTGGAACACACAATTGGGTTGGTGAGCTTAATAAGCCTTGAACTTCATAGACAGGTGCATTCACTCATGAGAAAAGGTATTTAAGATGGCCAATTGCAAGTTGATGTTCTCTTTGACTCTCCTCTGAAGAGTGGCAACATGGGGGCCTCAAAACAACTCTCAAATGACCAGAAAACAAACATTGTTCAACATTATGGTTTAGGGGAAAGCTACAAAAAGCTATCACAGAGATTTAAGCTGTCGGTGTCCACTGTGAGGAACAAAGTGAGGAAATGGAAGACCACAGGCACAGTTCTTGTTAAGGCCAGAATTAGCAGGCTAAGTAAAATTTCGGAGGCGAAGGATGGTGAGAATGGTCAAAAACAGCCCACATACCACCTCCAATGTTCTGTAATGGGCATCCCTGTCCCCAGACCTGAATATCATTGAACTTCTGTGGGGTGATTTGAAGCGGGCTGTCCATGCTCAGAAACCATCAAACCTATCTGAACTGGAGATGTTTTACAAGGAGGAATGGTCCAAAATATCTTCATCCAGAATCCAGACACTCCTTACAGCCCATAGGAAGCATTTAGATATGTTATTTCTGCTAAAGGAGGCTCAACTCTATTGATGTGATATTTCTGTTTGAGGTGCCCATATTTATGCACCTGTCTAATTTCGTTTTGATGCATATTGCACATTTTCTGTTCATCCAATAAACCTAATTTCACTACTGAAATATGACTTTGTCCTTCAGTTATTTGATAGATCAAAATGAAATTGCTGACCCAACACTAAATTATTTATAAATGAAAATCATGGAAATTGTCAGAGGTGCCTAAACCTTTGCATACGACTGTATGCCCCTATTACAGCTACTTTATATGCCTTGCAGTTGTACATTGTTTCAGAATCTCATTAACTGGATTCAGCATAGCATTCCACCCCACTTTTTAAGCCAACACTGAGATTGTTTCTACTTAAAAATTCAAGACAACCAGCTGCAATAGGATTGTCAGATTTCTCAACGAAATGGCTTTGAGGTTGAGTTAATGCAAGGCAACAAGCTGCAATGTGAAGTTTGTTCGGAAAAATACAAATTAATTCAGATTTGGTTTAGATATCATACCAGACAGAAATTTGATATGGAGCATTATAAAGGATTAAACCATTAAATTTTCATTTATTACACTATACATTTGCATCAAACAACGGTGGGTGCAGATATTTTTAGACTGGCCACACATGAGAATTGAACCTACAACCCTTTAATTTCAAGTATCATGCTCTTACTAACTGAGACACAATGGTACTTGATAATGGAAATAAAATTAAGTGATTTACTCTCTGTTAAGGACTTCATACTATGTACTGTAGAACTACATACTGTACAAGTGTTTCAAAGTTATTTGAATAGAAATGTATTAATCAAAGCAAAGAATTTTCAAGTATTAAATATGACAACTGTATTTAAGATTGTGTTACTTGTAACTCAATTTTGGTCTCCTAACGTGCGAGGAATGAAATAATGAATTGGCCTATGTAGGCAACACTTGCTTCTATCATGAGAATATTCAAATCACCTTGCGCATCCACAGAAGACCTTTTGCCAGAGTTATAGTATAACTGTTAAAATTAAAAGAATTAAAATGCTGCCAATATTACCACTGCTATGATTTAATGACAGATTACACAACAATTGCAACTGAATTGTATGTATGCTAAAATTATTTTACTTAAATTTTTTCTACCTAATAAATGTCATAATAGATAAACAATTTTGTATTTTCATCTTGTTTATGTCTATGGCCAACACATTTTAGGTGTCAAACCATTCATGTTTGTGGTCAGGGTGGGAAGTGGGAAACTAACATTTTTGACCAATAGTACGGTGGCCACAATGACTGGTATAGGCCCAAATTTACCAGCACTTTAGATTTTTCCCCAGCTTTTCCCCCATTCATTTATAGAAGTACATGCACTAATTGCAAACTGAATGGACACCGCTTCCTGTGTTTTAACTGACATCAGAATCATCTAATTCAAAACGTATCATTCCATGCTGTGATAATGATATGGTTACTGGTTTTAATTCTCTCGGATCACAGAAAATGATACATCTGCAATGATACCTGTTTTGTCCTCATCTACTAGTGCTGACCCAGCAATAAGCCTCTGCAGAGTGAACTCCCTCTTCTTCGCCTGTTCCACAGACGAGCTCAACAGAAAGCCAATCAAATGTGCACCTTGACAAAAGTCATCCCATTCTGGCAAAGCTATTAGTGAGAAGATCTTTCTCATTGCACAATATACTGTATTTGTTTTCAAGAGTTTGCAAATGTTTTATATTACTAACATGCTCAGTGCTCATTTTTCCATAACCTCTTATGGATAGGATACTACATTTACATTTTGGGCCTTATTCATAAAATAATTCTAAAAACACAAAATTCTGTAAGCTCGGGTCCTCAGACAAGGAGATGCAAATGCCTATTTACAATTTGAATAATCAATTTGACATTTCTTGAGATGTTGAACTGCTGTCCACTCTTAAAAAAGAATCCTATAACAGTTATCTGAAAATTGAAAGCTTTCCACTAAGAGCTGTTTTCATCTCAAGGACCCTGCTTTTTACTGCATGTATAACATTTGTAATTCAAAAAACTTTTAGTACGATTGTATGGAAGTCAAGAAGTATTTTGGAAGTCAATGGAAGTCAAGATAGGTTTTTACCAATTTAAATGTTCAGCAGAAGCACCCACCAGTCACCCTCCTGGATTGTACCCTAGAATTTTGCAGAACTGGCTACATCTACCATCAGACAAAGAGGATCTGATAATGTTTCAAAGGATCCCAAGGGGCTGAAATGGGCAGGGCTAATCTACTGTATTTGTTCATTGTGTTACCTGTTCAATTTAAATTACTTATTGTCACATTCAACATTGAACAGCCACTCACAGGTGAAAGACCTGCCCTGTAGTTGGGTGCCATCTTTATATTTGGCAATTCACCTCTATGAAGATGATACCATTCTCTATACATCTGGCCCTACATTGGACACTGTGTTAAAAAAACTCCAAAAGAGCTTTGATGACATACCAAATTCCTTCCGTGGCCTCTATTTGCTTTTAAACTCTAGTAAAACCAAATGTATGCTCTTCAGCCAATCACACTCTGAACCTGCCTGCCCAACAAGCAACACCACTCTGGACGGGTTTGAACTTGAAATACCTAGGGGTTTGGTTAGACTGTTTACTCCTCTTCCAGACCCAAATGAACCATCTCCAAGCCAAAATTAAATCCAGGACTGGCTTCCTATTGCTAAACAAAGTCTCCTTCACTCACCCTGCCAAACATGCCGTTGCGAAAATGACCATCCTTCCAATGCTAGACATTTGGTAACTTCATGTGTAACTTTATGCTGTCTTGCACTTCATACTTTTTCTGGGTCATGTCGCCATTGCAAATGAGAACTTGTTCTCAAGCGACTTACCTGGTTAAATAAAGGTGAAATTTAACCAAACACTCCAACTTGAAAGCCTCTGCATTTACTAACAACCTAAAAAGGAATAGCTCACACCATAGTGAAGCCTCCAAGCAGTGTTAATATAACATATATCATCGGGGGTGTTTCTAGGCATAGACAACCGATTAACTTAAAGCTGCATTGTGTAGGATCTGCTTCCATCTAATGGTGAAATTGCATATGACAAGCAACTGAAGCCCCTCGCATTATTATACCAGCAACGTGAACCTGGATATTCATTTTTTCTTTCAAAACAATAGCGCTTGTTTTGATTAATTGCAATAATAATTGTTAATTCACTACACAGCATGTGAATTGTAACCAAATGCAATTGTATTGTGTGTAAAGAAACAATAAGAGCATGTGATAGCAAAAATAATAATTTAACATGTTTTATTAATAAAAGTAACAAATATGTTTTACACACAATTTGATTGAATAAATTGTCAGTGTCTCATGTGAAAACACGATTACACTTGAAAAACATTCACTAGAGTCTGTTTTGTTCCAACAGAATACAAATTTTTGCAAAACATGAACATGGACACTACCTATGCAATGAATAAACAATGATTATAGCAAAAAACCACAAGCTTTATTATTTTGAAACAAAAAATCCCAGTTTGTGTTACCAGACGAACGTTCTTGCCTTATGTACAGCTTGAGCCAGCACTGCTATTACATGTCCTCGAGAATAGGCATGATCTTACATCTTCAACAGACTTTGAAATTTGCAGGCAGTCGTGAGTAATCTCCCCCTGACATTCGTCACGGTGCCACTAGTGTAAAAGCACGAAAGGCCGTGCTTGAATTTCTAGGTATGTCCCTCTTTGGCTAATGTATTTTAAAGATGGAGGCGTAACTTGGCTGCCGCAATTCGAGCGGCAACATTTTAGGTATTGTGAAAGGAAGATTCTACGCTTACGAAAATACTTTGATTATTAGGTGGAAGAAATTACACATGAATGAGCACATATTTTTGAAAGAACAAAGGGGTCTTTGCTAAGAATCAACTCAAAGAAATACACAGTGTAGCTTTAACTTCAAGGTTGATTTAAGCATCATATCTCCAAAACCTACATGGGAGAAACATATCAGTTTAACCGTCTGACAGGGTTCTGCTGCAAAGAATGAGTGGTAACTCATCCATGTAGGTTCACAGTCGGAGATATCAAGTCTCAAAATTGGGTACTTCTCATTGTCTCTATTTGTTTTGTTTTAAAAACCTTCAGACATGAAGTAGGAAGTGAAAATGACAAAATAACATTTCTACAAAGGAGTGTTTTATTGACCTATTTCTATGTCCCTTCAACGTTGTCACACTGGTTCTCAAGACCTGGGGACTTTCCAATATGGATATTACAGAGTTACAGTATTCTTCATAGTTTACATGCATTCCACAATAATAAATAAAAAATTTAACATACATTTTTGTATTTTTTGGCTCAATATGACATCACGCATGAAAATCATTGTCTCAAAAGTTTGCGTTTTACTAATGTTTTAGCCTCAAACAAAACAATCATACTAGCCATAGTTGATTGTTTCTAAAAAGTTAATCTTTGTGAAACCATGACATTAGTGATGATCAAAATGCCATTGTACATGCCTCAATTCCTTAAACCTAGCTATGGATTTATTAAAGTTCCTCAAGAGAGGTGGTGCTGGCAGATCTGCCGAAGGTCAGTCAGGTGAGAAACAAAGATTTTACCAGTTCAGACAGATACAATATTTAAATGGATTGATCACTCATTAAGCCTAGAGATATTGTAAATGTCAGTTTCATAACAATAACTTGTCAAATAGGCAAGAGGTTAGTGATCAACTTGAATGAAACTGGAAGTTTTTTAAGCTTTCAGTTAAAATTGGGCTGTTTTTGATGACATAGGTTTATCATGTTCATGCAAAAGGAGAGTCTGAGAGAGAGTGAGAGTGAACAAAATGCTATTAACCCTGAAGCTGACATTTTTCATTTTATCTCGGAAGAGACACATACCTAGAGATCTTGCCTAGGGCGCAAGATTGGTCAGAAATGCCCCTGTATAACATAATCTGAGTAATATGCTTTGTTTTCCAGATAGTGACCATTTATAATACAATTTACAAGTAATTCCGAGAGCTAGGTAGAATTTGGTTATACATTTGTAAACCAAATGATTGAACCCCATTGCAAATCAGGTTTATTGTCAGACTTTCAGCTGTTTGCAATGAAAGAAAATCAAACAAAAGCAATTGAAATGGCTCAATACAATGATTATTTCAAGTGGTTTCCCCAAATTCAACTGCAAATGCAACTGATAATTACTTCTCCAGTCTTAAAATGATTCAACCCCTTCATGGCAAGCATCTTTAGTATTTATTAGAGCACCCTTTTTCTGTTATGACCTCCTGCAAATTAGATGGTTAGCCAGACATAAGCCTCTGGCAGCATTCCTGGGGAATCTAAACCCATTCCTCATGAGCAATAGCCTCCAGTTCAGTAATATTCTTGGGTTTGCATGCTGCAACTGCCTTCTTCAAATCCCAAAAGAGATTTTCTATGGAATTCAAGTCAGTTGAATCTGATGGCCATTGTAGAATCTTCCAGAACTTCTTCTGCAATCAAGCCTTGGTGGAATTTGAGGTATGCTTGTGATCATTGTCCTGTTGGAAGGTCCAATGATGCACAAGCTTCAGCTTCCTCACATATAGCATGACGTTTTCTCCTAGGATTTCCTGATACTTCAATGAATCCATCTTGTCTTTCACACGCTGAAGGTTTCCTGTGCCAGAGGATCCAAAGCAGCCCCAGATAATCACTGGGCCACCCCCATGCTTCACTATGGGCACAGTGTTCTTTTCAGCATATGCTTAATTCTTCTTTCTCTAGACATACCGCTGATCCATCGTGCCAAAAAGTTCTAGTTTTCAGATCTATACTGGTTTCTACGCACGTTTGATAAATGAGGGCCAATATGTCCGACAACGCCTGGACATGCCTCACAGCATCTGGCATACTGTAATTTGGAGTGACGAGACCAAAATAGAGCTTTAGTGTCACAACCGTAAGTATGTTGTTTGGAGAGGAGTCAACAAGGCCTATGATGAAAATAATAACATCCCTAACTGTGAAGCATGGTGGTGACTCACTGATACTTTTGGAGGGTGTTAGCTCTAAACGCATGGGGAACAAGAATTTATGGCAAGGTTAATGCAGCATATCAAACAATACTGGCAGACAATTTACATTCTTCTGCAAGAAAGCTGCGCATGGGATGCTCTTGGACATTCCAGCATGACAATGACCGTAAGCAGAAGACCAAGTTGACCCTCCAGTAGTTAAAGCAGAAAAAGGTGAAGGTTCTAGAGAGGCCATCACAGTCTCCTGACTTTAATATCATCAATGCATTCAGGGGAGATCTCAAATGTGCGATTCATGCAAAATGACCAGACTTTGCATGACCTGGAGGCATTTTGCCAAGACAAATAGGCAGCTATACTACCTGCAAGAATTTGAGGCCTCATAGACAACTATCAAAAATGACTACATACTGTCATTGATGCTAAAGGGGCAATATGCTCCATTGAGAACTGAGGGTATGCAGACTTTTGAACAGGGGTAATTTTCTTTGTTGCCATGTTTTGTTTTGATTGTGCCATTCTGTTATGACCTACAGTTGAATATGACTCCCATGAGGAAAAAAAACATTGTTTTGCCTGCTCACTCATGTTTCCTTTAAAGCTGCATTGTGTAAGATCTGCTCCCATCTGCTGGTGAAAATGTATATGACAACTAACCGCGTATTTATACCAGCAACGTCAACCTGGATATTCGTTTTTTCTTTCAAAACAATAGCTCTCGTTTTGATTCATTGCAATAGTCATTGTTAATTCACTACACAGCCCGTGAATTATAACCAAATGCAATTGTATTGTGTGTAAAGAAACAATAAGAGCATGTGATAGCAAAAATAATAATTTAACTTGTTTTATTAATAAAAGGAACAAATATGTTTTACACACAATTTGATTGAATATATTGTCAGTGTCTCATGTGAAAACACGATTACATTTGAAAAACATTCACTAGAGTCTGTTTTATTCAAACAGAATACTAATTTTAGCAAATCATGAACATGGACATGCAAAGAATAACAGCCCTAAATCACATTAAATACGTTCTGAGGGAACTATTTTGGAAAACCGAAATATGTCAAATATGAACGTATGAGAGGGTCAATTACGTTTGTAGGGAACTAAATTGAACACTCGAGTAACGTTCAATATGAACATTAGAAGATCATGACGCAGCATGTAAATAGCATAGTTTTTGCTAGGGCGGAGGTCGGGGATGGTGGATGGGCGTATAATTCCGCGACTTGCATGCCAGTGTTCGCGAGTTCAAATCCAGACCGGCACTTTGTGTGTTTTGTTCTACATTGCTTGCGTCATGCAGACACGCGATTGTCGGTTTTTGTAATGTTAACCCTAACCTTAATTCTAACCTTAACCTCAGTAACGCCATATCTAACCTTAACCGTTAGTAACCCCTTAACCGTTAGTAACCTCATGCCTAACCTTAACCGTTAGTAACCTCATGCCTAACCTTAACCGTTAGTATCCTACTACCTAACCTTACCTGTGAATGTTGCAATATTATTTCGAACGCTATGGAATGTATGGAATGTTCTCGCATAAATCTGCTAAACGAAATGTACCGGAGCAACGTAATTCAAGAACAAATATAGCCTAATATTAAAACGTGCAGTTCAAACGTAAAAACACCCTAAATAGGTTGGCATAGAATGTAAATGAGGTTTTCAAAATAGTTTCCTGAGAACGTAATTTGGGAGAAATTCTGAGATTTACGGTTGAAGAATAAACAATGATTATTGCAATGAACCACGAGCGCTATTATTTTGAAACAAAAAATCCCTGTTTGTGTTGCCAGCCGAACGTTCTTGACTACTTTATAGCTTGAGCCAGCGCTACTATTACATGTCCTT
>JACXGM010007348.1:10976-30918 GCA_016801145.1 Umbra pygmaea
TTTGAAATTTCCCGGCAGTCGTGAGTAATCTCCCCCTGGCATTCGTCACGGTGCCACTTGTGTAAAAGCGCGAATGGCCGAGCTTGAATTTCCAGGTATGTCCCTCTTTGGCTAATGTATTTTAAAGATGGAGGCGTAACATGGTGAGCGGGCACGATTGCATGTATTGTGAATGGAAGATTCTACACTTACGAAAATAATTTGATTATTAGGTGGAAGTAATTACACATGAATGAGCACATATTTGTGAAAGAACAAAGGGTTTTTTGCTAAGAATCAACTCAAAGAAATACACAGTGGAGCTTTAAAAGTGGTACATCTATTACCAATTATCCAGGGGTATGCAAACCTTTGAGCACAATTGTATATTGTGCAGGTATCAAGAGCTTCTGACGTTTCAGAAATGTATAAAAATTATGTAATTGTATTGGAAATTTACATTTTAGTGCTACAGGGAATGCCGAATGAAGAGCATCTCTGACTCTTGAGTATGTGTAGGGGAGTAACAGGACAAGATGTTACAGGAGAAATGTCACGGTGAATTCCCAGACTACTAATCCTGGAAGTTTTCCAGTCTGTGGTTGTATTAAGCATTGTTTAATGTCTTTAAATATACTTTTGTTGCCTTGGTTTCTGAATATTTAGTTCTCAGAAAATAGATGCAAAGTTAGTAAATTTTGTATCAAATAATTTTTCCCTCTTCCTGAAAGCTTCTAGGGAGAAGTCTACCAGGTGGGTACCCTCTGCAAAACTATGACAGAGGATTTAAAATAGTGGGCATAATGTATATTTATTTTGGTTGACATGAGAACTATTATCATCTTTCCTCAGGAATGATTTTGTTTGCACCCTCCTAATGTTTCCTTTATTTTTTAGAGTACACCCCTCCATATTGCTCCGTGTGGAAAAGGTAAATATTTAAACTTCAAATTTGACTTGTATTGACAGCAATTGTAATCAGAAATTATTTGAATTGTGTATAATCCAAATGTGTACCTTTGTTTCTGGCATTTGTGTAGTTTTTCAGAAGCCAACCATGCTTATACAAAGCAGGGCAACCTGCTGCTTCGGAAAAGGGTGTCTGTTTACTTAGATGTGAGTGAAATGTTCAGAGACAACACCAGTAAACATTCCTTCTGCAGTGATTGCCATTCCAAAACCTTGTTGGTTTCATAGTTTATTTATTGAATCAGTAACACAGTGAGTATTAGTTGTCAGTTGAACCTGTCCAAAAATGGGATTATATGTCATTATCAATTTCTTTTTATTTATTAATGTCAGTGAATTAAAATGTATTGCCAAAACTGATTTCTTGTTTTTTAAAAGAGTAATGCATATAAAGATCACATTTTCTCTAACAAGAAATTTAGTTTTTTCATTTTACCTTTAATATACCAGGCAAGTTGACGGAGAACACTTTCTCATTTGGCCTGGGGAGAAGGGGGGGAGAGGGGAATTAATGAGCAAATCGAAAGATAGGGATGATAAGGTTGGTGTGAGGGCCAGATTGGAGATTAGACCAGGACACTGGTGTTAACACCCGTACTCTTACGAATAGTGCCATGGGATCTTTAGTGACCACAGAGTCAGAACACCCGTTTAACATCCCAGTGCATTGTAACAAGAGAGGCTCAGATTGGCTGCTGTATTAAGGATGAAAAGTCGCAGCCAATCTGATTATTTGCCCTTGTTAAATTCCTAAATACACTAGAAGGAACAGTTGAGAAATCGTAGTAAAAAACATCCATGATATGATAACTAAAATGACGGGTTTGTTGTTGAATGTGGTCAACGCCCAGCCCTACTGGGAATCCAGCATCTACAAATAGATGGGTGGATAGTCTAATGCCATTCAGACCATGTCACGTTGCATGCTAGAAACTCCTTGTGTAGGTGAGGTATCTGTGAACTTAATTGTGGTTGTATAGTTTATGAATAAGTATGAAAATATATAAAGGCTTTTGTGTCAAACAAGCAGTGTGATTAGAATCAGAGCAGCTTGGTAAAGCGAAGCATGTGATTAATGTTCGACCATTCTGCACTTGCTTTGGAGTTGCTAACTAAGTGGAATTGTACACGGAAAAGTATTATATTCCCTAAAATAGCACACTATTTGGAGAATGACTTTAAATCATTCGTAGCCTTTGCCTTATACAAAAACTATTTGAGCCATTAATGCTACATATTCGTATTTGTATTTCGACCATATCTTTCTATGAAGTGAAACATTCAATGAAAAGAATTAGGGAATAAACAGAGGATAGATTATGAACATTTAACACTGCCAATGACTAAAACATATGGAAGTATTTTAATTATATTTAATTTACCTGAAATCAAGGAAAGTTTAGGCACTCTAATAAATGAGCACTGATTTCAAAAGACCCTGGCCACAGTCTGAATCAGGCAAATGGATCCAGTTCAAACTCAGCCGGCCCAGTCTCAACATTCCCAAGTGGCCAAACAAGCTACAAACCAAAATAGTTCAGTTTGATTTCCTTTGCTTTGCCTTACTATGTCACCAGACCGTTTTCATTCTAATGACTTAGTAGATTAAACACAACTTTTAAACAAACTGTCACGGTCCAGACTAAAGCCGAGCAGATATATCAACATGGCAGAGCCAAGTCTCATGGGTGAGAGGAAATAAATTAAATTGTGAATTTGCGTGAGGTTGGGGGTTAGAACTTAGAGAAGGTTTATTGGTTGTTTTCGTTTCATTTTGAATTGTGAACCCCTCCAGTGTTTGCACAGACATACTGGAGCACATTTGGTGTTTGACTTTGATGAAAATCTCTCTTGGAATGACATCTAATGAAAGAGCCAGACCACACCCGGGCAAGGAGAGACACAATGATCTTCTGTCCTGTCACAAAGCATTGCAAATGAAATACGTTGGGAGTGTGTAGACATGAAGAAGGACATCTTTCTCTCACTCACCATAATAGGCCAGGGAGAGAGAATGCTGCTTGTTAATGCAGTTTAGTATTTTTGATCGACAGGCTGAGTTAAAGTGCTAAAATATTTCTGAAGGCAAATGTGGATCTATTAGCACTCAGTGGATCTCATCATTTAATTTGTTTCACTCTCTTTCCTTTCTTCACGCGCTCTCACATACTCACCAAGACATAAAACATCTGATAAAACCCTGCTTTATACGACCTGTCCCAAAATTAAACTGTTCTCTCAACGGGTGCTTTTGATCATAATTAGGAAACATAAATCTAATTTGAGTATAATGCTCTATTAAAATCACTTCCCTACCTGCCCACAAAACTGCTGCTAAGAACCACTGCGTAGCTGCATCACCGAACGGAAATCATCACATTGTTCTGACTGCATTGTAATGTTATTAGGAAATAAGTGTGCATTTGGAAAATGGTAAACTACAAGGCAACACAGACCACAAACAGACTAATTAACTGCATCTGACTGATGGCAAGGCTGGCAACATCTGTGAATCATCAAAATGCATCCACACTAATTCTTTAAACTTCAATTCATTAGTGGGTATTGTTAGTGGTAGTAGCTAAGCACTTATTACAGTGCATTTAGGAAATGAGGCAAATAGCAGAGGAATAACATACCAATCAATAGAGCTCTTTTCATTTCTCCTCTAATGGCTCACTTTTACGTTGTTCTTCTCTTCTTTTCTTCCTTCTCTCTCTCTCTCTCTCTCTCTCCCATTTCTCATTGACTTAAAAAGAAAACACAGGAGAGATTGGTGTTACAGCCATAAAATGTAATTTCTCTGCAGAAAACACAGACAATAATGCCTTCAACCCCCTCTGCATATTCCTGTGGCATTTTGTTAAATTGAGTATGGATTTAACATCAAAGGTTTCATGAATTTTTCAAATGAGATATTAAAGTCAATATTTCAAGCCAGGGATATTTCAATTCAGAGGGCTTACACCATAATATAGGGGCCATGCGTTCACTGAGCAGAGACGAGTCTGCCTGCACACAAAGCTCCATTAGTTTACACCAGGAAATGATTATGAGTTCACAGGAAAAATCAAATCCAGACGTTTTGATACGACAAATGACATGCAATAATAGATCAGAAGGCCAGCTAAAAGCCCACGTGAGGATCTGGGATGAGTCCTCAACAGCAATCTACTGTTCACTACTTTTGAATTGAGTTGTAAATGTCCTTTGGGACACAGTCAAACATAGTGAACCACAGTAAGGTGTCATTTGGAACGCAGCCCTAGCAGACTGCACTATCCCATGAAAGAGGTCACGCTTTGGGATGTCACGTCAGAGATGAAAGCATGTTCATGTGTAGCTCAAACATGTTACAGGTTCTACCATCTTTCAGACAGCATTAGTAAAACACCCTGGTGCACACACATATACATATATACATATATACATATATACATATATACATATATACATATATATCACAATACACAAGTATTGACCATTGGTGAATTTCCTCACCCAGAAAACTCCCTCAACAAAGTTATTGTAGAAAATCTTTAAAAAGGTTTTGTGAAAATGGGCAAATATGTATTATTATCATTATTATCATTTTATATGCATATACAGTACTGTCTGAGAGAGGCTTGGCAACTAGAACACTAGCCTCATCTCAGCTCCTTGTCAGAAAGCACAAGCTTTTACGACATCGAGAGTAAATTAATGTAATCTGAGTTGATAGGGCACTTAGGTCGCTAGTGTCCCTGTGCTTTACAGGCACAGACACTGTAATGTACAGTATAATTTCCCTCTAACCCAAGTGACTTCATGCTTTACATTCCCTCCCACCACACAGTGGCATTAGATGTAATGGTTATATTCCTTGAAACGTGGCATGATAAAAACTTCCAGTCAAGACCTCTGATGATATATTTCCTGCTCACTGACAGTGCACAGCCCCACAGTATGTGACATACTTAGGCTTCTGACACACAGGGAGATAAACTCTGTACTGGACATTACAGTCATCTCCGCATGAGGTAGAGACATGCATGTCCTACTGTAGGTAGCCCCCATACACAGGGAGATAAAGCCCTGTTTTAAACATCTAGTCATCTATGGATGATGTCAATCAGAGTGCCGTGGTAGTACAGGCACAGACAATCATGGGATCTGCATTAGACAGGGCACACTATACAATAGCCTGCAGTGATGTTCTTATGAATTTGTCTGGCAGCAGGTAGCTGAGGATCTCACCAATAACTGAAATATTGAATCTGTGAGTTGGAAAGGAGGGATATCTGTTGTTCTGTCTCTGAGTGAAGCAGTTCAACCGGATTACTCCCATATCGTTTCTGTAAATGAGAATGTATTACCTGGTAAATTAATAATAAAAGAATGTAACTTCACTACTACAGTTAGAGAAACAGTTATTTTCAGGGATTTCCAGCTACTACAGCTAAATCATTGCATTTTCCCAAGTAAGATTTCTTCACTTCAGGGCAAAAGCAAAAGAAGTATCTGAGACTAAACATTTATAGCTCTTTTATGTGTTAACAATGAATGCAGTAGAAAACACCTGATCAATTACACACTGTACACCTGTGAACCAAATATCCCAGTAACTGTGCTACCTTTAAATGGGGTGATGGAACTCTGAAAGTCGCAGTGTTTTTAAATTGGTAATACGTGTTGAAACAGACAGACATTAAATGTAACAGTCTGTACCGTTGCATCATATTGATCTTTGAATCATATTAATGCTATAAGAGTAAAGCAAAATTATTTATTTTGACTTTATTCTCCCACTACCTACGGATTATTGACATCTAAAAGCATAACTGAAAAATGTATGTCCTCCTTGTAAAAATTACCATGGTACTACAGTGGTGTATCCACTCAGTATAGTACCATGAGATGAATCATGGAATTCATGAAATGATGCAACTTGGTTTCAGCCTTGAAGTATGATGGTACATTCAGGGGAGAAGTGGCAGATAAATGCTAGAAAAAAACTGTTGCCCCCCTATTTTAAATGACAGTTAAAGATGCAGTGTGTGATTTTGCAACTGTTTGTGAATGTAGTGCACTTGAGCTTGAAAGAATCCCAAGAAAACTGTATAGTACATATATCATGACCCAAGTCATCATAACCACCTTAATTGTGGAATTGCAAGAATATGCTAAAATAATAATAATAGATAATTAGAAAAAAATACCAGGACCAGAGTTTACCCAGAAGTATAGTTCTCACTACACATGTAAAAGAGAGCTTAGCTGTGTAAGATATCTGATGTCTTTGTATATATATTTAGGTCCATTAAAATACAAAATAAACTGCAACCATAGTACTGTCATTGAATCTAAATGAATCATGATTGTGTGTCCTTTAGACAGTGTTATATAGTGGATCAGAATCAGTCTAAATGAACCATGAATGGATCAGAATCAGTCTAAATGAACAATGATAGTGTGTCCTTTAAACAATGTTATATAGTGGATCAGAATCAGTCTAAATGAACCATGAATGGATCAGAATCAATCTAAACGAACCATGATAGTGTGTCCTTTAGACAATGTTATATAGTGGATCAGAATTAGCGTGGAATGAGCCCTGCTTTCAGCACTGAAGTATCACAGCACTGCCATGTATTTATATTTGATCCTGCATTATAGGACTGGCAAGTAGCCTAGCAGTTAAGAGCGTTGGACCAGTGATCGAAAGGTTGCTGGATCAAACCACTGAGCCGATCATGTACAAAATCAAAGGAACATACCATGTTATTTGCATCAGACCAATATTTGTTACTGTAAGTCTCTCAACCATTAGCTAAATTACTCAAATAGTTTGCTTTATTTGCGGCCACTACCATTACTGCAAAACAGCATCAGATTGGTACCGTTGTCAAATTTCTTTTCTGTCATGGTAGTGACCAGAATAACATAAACACACATTGCATACAGTATCTTATTTTACATAAATGGTCCACTTTTGTTAATGCAAATTTATGACATTTTGGCAATTCCCAATGCATCTTTTAATATAATACATACATATGTAAGAAAGTCTTCTAAAAACTCTTAAGGATTAAATTTAGTTTCAATACAGCTCATGGAATTTTCTGTCTTTCTTCCTAAATCTAAATCATCAGATGGTTACATAGTAAGTGAGGTACCTATAATTAGAAGGAGGGAGAGTTTACAATCCCATTTTCATTTAGTATAGTTTGTTTATTTTTGGGTATTATTAAGTGGTTGTTAAAAAAATTTAAAAAATGATACTTTTCCAGTCAAGGGCAAAAAATATATATTGTAATTTTAGGCACTATGAGCTCATATTTATATAACAAAACCACCTGCTTTTAAAAGCATGAAGCCATCTTGATGATATCAGCACAATAATATAACTGTACTCTCCTCCTAATTCATTATAGCTTAAACACGCTAATTAAGAAAGACAAGCTGAGTATAGCAAGAAAGTGATTAAGAAAGAAAGGAAAGTTTTGCCGTACCAGTGGGGGTATTCTACAGGGAGCTGGGCCGCAGGCTTTCCAGCCGCACCTCTCCCCAAAAAATCACCATGCCTCATCCTTCATCTGCGTCCGCTCGTCATGTCCCGTCACCACGGCGATACACCTGAACACTCCGCTGGTGCCAAACACCTGGCTCCATCTCCCTCTGTCCAAATGAAAAATATGCATAATCTGCCCTGCTGAGGAGACGGCAAATGAGGGGATTCATGACAAATTGGGTTGGGGGTATTTTATGCAGAGGAGCAGAGCAGAGAACTTCTAGGAGCTTGAAAAGGAAAAAATGTTTGAACATAAGAATAATTGTGCTAATGAGAATATTTTGACTGGGCCGATAGCTAAGCTCTTACCACCTGGAATGTAAATGATAAAGGAAATAGTGTTTAATCTGCTAAATTTTGAATTTGATGAGGTCTAAAACAAATAGTCTAGGCCAACAGAGTGCGATTGTTTTGATATATCACTGTTATATTTCAGGCCCAGATTCATGCGATAATTCACTGAAATTGCAGGCACCATTTTCACACGAGCTACAGAACATGTCTAAATGGCACATTCTTTCAAAAGGGAGCCTGCGCCAATCTTGCACTAGTTGTACTCCAGCAGGAGAGCACGGCATTGGAAACTGGCCTAAAACGTGTTGAGTCGGACTGTGTGCACGAGACAAACTTGATGAGTTTGAATGCATGTTGGAAACGTGGCCGAAACGTGATGAGTGGGAGGGAGTTCTGATACAGGCGGTAGCGGTAAATTAACGGCTTCAATAGCTTGATGGATGTGTTTCTAGAAACTTAATTAGACTGGAGTTCACTCCGGATAAGTGGGCATTCAATAAATGTCTGGCATTTCAATGCAGAGTGACATATTCAAGAGTGTTTCACATCAAATCCAATTCGCGGGCAACGTTTGTAGAATAATTACAATATTGATGGACCCAGTCTGGAGAGAGCAGTCTGAATTTAAGACAAGAGTTGGGAGATTGGAATATGTAATAATATGGGTGATAAAAGACTACACCTTATATTTAAGCAAGGAATAATCTCCAAGAAAATCAACACCACCTGATAGAAATTTTAGGAGCACAACAATCACCCTATGTTGTTTATTCACAGTCTACAGAGAGGCTATTTCATTCTGAACTCAATGAAACTGGACTATTTCTGATGTGTTGAGCTGCAAAGTGACTTCGGATGAAACACAAAACATCCTTTGTACTAAGTAGCTTCTGCTGTTATCAGGACGAGCCTTAATGAAGTTAAACAAAGCAGCGTGCTATTGAAGCCCAGCAGACTAGGAAGCAGTTATTGAGAACCACTAACACAACACTGGAGATCTGAGATACATTTAGATCAAGTTAAGGGCGACTGGATATGGGAAAACAAACAACAAGGGAAAATGTAGCTTTGGTATAAAAAACAAAACATTTAAAGTGCTGACAACTGAAAGGGCTACAGATGAATTTGCATAACATAAACTAAACTTCCATCTGGGGAAACGATGTGGAAAGACTCCTCCACAGGAATCATTTAATATTTAATAAATTAGAAACAGTAGCTATGGCTAATTAGAATGTGCGCATTTACAAATCAGCTCTGATAGCAAAACAAATGATGAAATATAAGGTTGCTTGGCAGTGTACGGGTGGGAAATAAGATGACAGACAAAGCTAATGGGGTATCCCTAACAACAAACCCGTCAGAACACATCACACAACCAATCTAGTTAGAGTCAGAGAAAGAGAGAGGCAATATAAGCTCTATTTAAAATATTGATACGCTATTCCGTAAAAGCTTTTTTCTCAGAGTACATTTACTTAAACAGTTGCTTATTGCTCACGGGTCATTAACCACTAATCCAGGGAGCTCGAGCAGTGGGCTTTGAAGGAGAGAATTGTGATTAAATGAATAGAAAGGTTTTGCACTGTTATGGTTCTGTGAAACACGAGTGTGAATGCCTGCGATTCCTTTGTTTTCATTAACTACAACACACACAGAGTCAGACAAAAACACCACGACATTCAACCGTGAATGATAATTAAAGTCTTACCACTGAAACACATGATGCAACAATCTGCATATTAGCCATTTTATCTCAATCAGTTGGAATCACAGGGATATGTACTAAGCTCTTCCTGAGATATACAATGTTGATGTTTTGAACTAGCCTTTAATATGGCTTTGAATTATATACAGTGAACATATTTTAGGCCAGATAGTGGCTCACTTTTTTGTACAGTATGTTGCTTGGTGAAATGCTATTATACATCTGCATAATGTGCACTGTCCCAAATAAATAAATAATAAAATTATATATTCTCTTACTTTTTCATTCTGATGCATGATTGTGGTAAATTTTTTGTGTTTGTTTTATAATTTACTGATAGTTCAAAATAAAGAAATAAAGAAAGAATTCAATGCATCTTGGCATGTGTGGCATCCACCCCGACGCCACAACATAGGAGATCGTTTACCTCCTGAGTATTAAGCTTCCATGGCACCCTTTTGTTTAGTTAAGCACTGGGACATTCTATCCTGTATTTACTGAGCTGTTACTTCTGGTACTCTAGGTATCTCTATGAGCATTACGCACAACAGGTGCCATGAGTTATCCTAATTTCTGTACACCCTTAGTGGGTATATAAGCCAAGACTTGTGTTTTGTCCCTTGTTGGATATTGTGCATGTAACAGTGATATGGTTACTGCATCTTATGTTGTTTGGAAAACATACTTACCTTTTCATTGTTGGGAATAAATACTCCTTTGATCCTGCACTCGTCTCCTCTGTCCGTGACCAGCCGTTACAGAATATCCAACCTTTTCTATAGAGGCAGCAGAAATGTAAGCGAGGCTATGGAGGAACGGGATTGTGTTCTCTTACAGCATCACAACAAGCTGGGGAAGCTGGAGACCACTATGGATGAGGTCCTCCGTCGCCTCCGGAGCATGGACACGCAGGGAGCCGCTGCGACACCCCGGGCGTCACCTACCGAAAGATTGACTCCTACTGCCGCTGGACCCAGTTATATGGACGTCAATCTGCCTGAGCGTTATAACAGGGATCCGGAGAAATGTAGAGGCTTCCTTCAGTGTGAGCTATATTTCACTCATAGAGTGGGACATCAGGCTTCGGACAGGGCGCGTATAGCCACTCTCACTTCTTTCCTCACAGGAAAAGCGTTGGACTGGGCTACTGCGCTTTGGGAGACAGAGGGACCAGCGCTGGATGATTACGAGGAGTTTATACGGCTCTTCCGAGCCGTTTTCGATCACCCTCCAGCAGGCAGGGAAAGAGGGGATCGATTGCTGTATATACAACGGGGCAACCGGTCCGCGGCAGACTACGCCCTTGAATTCCGGACGCTAGCTGCGTCCAGCGGCTGGAATGAAGTGGCCCTTCTGTCACTGTTTAGAGACGGACTGTGCGAGGAAGTCAAAGTGGAACTAGCCTGCCGGGATGAGGAGGCGAACCTGGACCAGCTCATAAAGATGGCGGTTAAACTCGACCACCTCCTCCGACCCCAACGCAAAACACCAGGTCTACGCACGCCGCCGTTTCCTCCTACTGTGGGGGAGGAGCCGATGGAGATGGATTCCACCCATCTCACCCCCGCCGAACGGAGCCGACGCCTCAGAATGGGGCTTTGTCTGTACTGTGGGGAGGAGGGACACCTTCTCGCTCAGTGCTCCCATTTCAAAGGTAACTACCGCCGTCAGGAGAGGCCTCCTCCAGCTCGACCTAAGGTAGGCCTGGCTCTATGTGGTCTTTCTCTCACTCATACGTTTTTTTCTATGGAGGTCACGTTGCCTGAGTATCTGATGGTGGGGTCCCTTATGGCTATGCTGGACACTGGGGCGGCGGGTAATTTTATTTATTATGGGTTAGTAAAGGCCCACAAGATTGGAGTGGAGGATATAAACCACCCCATTCCCATTCTAGCTATAGACGGTAGGCCGGTGGGAACGGGTGTCATCACACAGAGGACCGTTCCGGTCCGCCTTTCCATAGGACCACGACATTCCAGAACTATTCGTCTCTTTGCTATTTCCTCTCCCAAGCATGCTGTTGTCTTAGGTAAGCTTTGGTTGGCAGCCCACAACCCGGCCATCAACTGGAGAGAAAGGAGGATCACACAGTGGTCAACGGAGTGTCACACCACGTGTATGTCGGTTCCCATTAATACCACCTCCATCGAAAGTCCAGAGACAGGGGCTGACCACCTTGCGGTGGTGCCTGAGGAATACCATGACCTGATGGAGGTGTTCTCCAAAACCAAAGCCACCTGTCTCCCTCCCCATCGAGTAGGTGACTGTGCTATTGACCTCCTTCGAGGTGCGCCTCTACCGCGCAGCCGGGTCTATCCTCTCTCGTTGGCCAAGACAGAGACCATGGAGACCCACGTCCGGGAGAGCCTTGCGCATGGCCACATCAGACCCTCCACGTCACCCATGTCGTCTAGCCTGTTCTTTGTCAAGAAGAAAGATGGGGGACTGCGACCCTGTGTGGATTACCGGGTACTGAACAACGGCACTGTAGAGGTACAGGTACCCGCTGCCCATCATTCACGCCACTATTGACACAATGGCTGGTGCCAAGCACTTCACAAAGTTAGACCTATGCAACCCGAACAATTTGGTTCAGGTGCGCGAGGGAGATGAGTGGAAGATGGCCTTTAGCACCACCTCGGGCCATTATGAGTACACCGTCATGCCCTACGGCCTCACTAATGCACCATCTATGTTTCAGGCCTTCGTAAATGATGTGTTCCGGGACCTGTTGGGGAGGGCTGCACCGTTGACTGCCTTGTTGCGGGGGGGTCCTCGTCGTCTAGTCTGGACGCCTGCGGCTGAGGAGGCCTTTCATAACTTGAAGGACTGCTTCACTTTGGCTCCTGTACTTCCGCACCCGGATTCGAACCTGCCGTTCGTGGTGGAGGTGGACGCTTCTGAGGCAGGGCTGGGGGCGGTCCTATCCCAACGCCAAGGTAATCCCTCCAAGCTGTACCCATGTGCCTTTTTGTCCCAAAAACTCAACCCTGCAGAGCGCAAATATGATGTGGGGGACAGAGAGCTCCTGGCGGTAGTGGAAGCGCTCAAACGATGGAGGCACTGGTTGGAGGGTTCCAAACATCCGTTTCTGGTGTGGACGGACCACCGGAATTTGGAGTATCTGCGGACAGCCAAACGTCTAAACTCACGCAAGGCAAGGTAGGCCCTGTTCTTTACCTGTTTTGATTTCACCATCTCCTACCATCCAGGGTCGAAGAACATGAAGGCCGACATGCTGTCTCGCCGATATGACGCTGAGGAGAGGACCACCACGGAGATGACCATCATACCGCCAGCGCGCATCATTGCACCCATCATGTGGGATGTGGATGAGGAAATACGCCGGGGTCAGGTACAGAGTCCGCCTCCTCCTAACTGTCCTCGTCATTTGGTTTTTGTTCCCTCTGACTACAGAGACCGCCTGTTGGTGTGGGCCCACACTCTACCTACGTCAGGACACACTGGGATCCAACGCACACTGCAGGAATTACAGAGGAAGTACAAGGTATGTGTCATCTTGCTCCTCCTGTGCGCAAAGCACCAGCCCCTGGCACTTGCCTTTTGGGAAATTATACCCTCTATCTATCCCGCAACGGCCCTGGTCTCATATTGCCGTTGATTTTATCACAGATTTCCCTGTGTCCAAAGGCTGCACCACAGATTTGGTGGCAGTCGACAGGTTTTCTAAATCCTGCAGGCTCATCCCGTTCCCAGGGTTACCCACAGCTCTACAAACCGCCAAAGCCATGTTCACCCATGTTTTCCGTCATTACGGCATCCCTGAGGACATCCTGTCGGACCGCGGGCCCCAATTCATCTCCCGGATATGGCGTACGTTTATGGACCGGTTGGGGGTGACGGTGAGCCACACATCTGGGTACCACCCTCAATCAAACGGTCAGGTGGAGAGAACGAATCAGGAGATCGGGAGGTTCCTCAGGTCCTATTGCAGGGACACACTAGGGGATTGGGCCGACATACTGCCTTGGGCCGAATACGCCCAGAATTCTCTGCGGCATTCCTCCACCCAGTTAACACCCTTTCAATGTGTCTTAGGATACCAACCCAGTCTGGCTCCCTGGCACCCCAGTGACTCCCAGATACCAGTGGTGGACGACTGGTTTAGGAGATCTGTAGCCTTATGGGTCTTCACCCACACCCGCTTACAGCATGCTGTACGTCGCCAGAAGACTCAGACGGACAGACACTGGGCTGCGGCTCCTGCTCTCCGGCCGGGTGATCGGGTCTGGGTGTCCACGAGGGACATGCCTCTCACCACCCCATGCCGGAAGTTGTCCCCCAAGTTCATAGGCCCTTACTCTGTTCTCCGTCGGGTCAATGAGGTATCCTACACCCTTCAATTGCCCAGTCACATGCGCCTCTCACCAACCTTTCACGTCTCCCTCCTTAGGCCGGAGACGTCTCCCTCCTTTCCCTTTTCATTGTCGGGAATAAATACTCCTTTGATCCTGCACTTGTCTCCTCTGTCCGTGACCAGCCGTTATAGCATGCTCTCCAACAGTCTTACAAATTGATGTTGGGTGACTTTATGCCACTCCTGGCGCAAACATTCTTTTGACCATCCATCTATTCCAGAGGTTTTTAATGGGGTTTATTTCAGAAAAATCTGCAGTGGTCTATTAATTCTTTCCAGAGCTTTTGGATTTAAAAAATATCACGAAATATAACAGCATTTTATGCTGGTCACATAAAAGAGAAAGTAATAATTTGGTTATGGCTCAAATTATAAAGCACTTTTAAATACTATATTATTAGATACATTTTGTGAACAGCTAATGATGGCACTGCATCATAGTTTAGCATCATATAGTGCACAATGTGTTCATTTGTATTTGGGAACTGTACTCGGGTCGTGGGCCGGTCTGCATTTCAAAGTCCCTTGCTATTTTTCAGTCCCAGTCCAACCTTGCTGTTCCCTATATTAGTCCAGGATTCTCAGTTATTCAAGTTAATTGGAAACTACACTGTGTTTGTTGTGACCTACTGTTTATAGTTTGGACTAACCAAGATCACATCGTACATATTATTTCAAAAGTTGAAATAACATTCTACTTGATAGGTTTTTCATAGAATGTGTTTTAGTCTAATTTCATCACATTTCTTTATGAATAATCAGGGATGCATTACAGAGTGTAAAACTTGGAAAACTCCAAACCATCTGAATTTTAATTTGGTTTGTTGTCAGTTTCATTGGGTTCCCTAATGAACAATGTCTATTCAAGATATTTTTCAGAACACACTTGCCAAACACTAAATTTACCAAACCTTTATAACAAAAAATGTTCCTCCCTGTTGAATTTACTTAGTATATCCGAATAAAACCAAATATGAAAGTTGACAGTGCCAAAAAAACCTGTACCAAAAGGGCTTTATCTGACCCCCTGTAGCTGAGTAGATGGTTGTGACGCTAACGTCTCCAGAATAGCCCTTAATATAGAAACAAATCTGTCATCTTTACGGCACTGCTGAGTGCCTGTAATACCAGCTATTATCATGTCCCTTCAGAACTGGTGACGGGGTGAGCACTTAGGCCAGCAGGAGGCTTTACATCTTATAGGAGCAAGAGTAAGATTAAAAAACATGGGCAGGCTAACACAGAGCGCAACATAGTCACAGATTAGAAGAACTGAATTCACCTCCAAAGGTTCCATGAAATTCAAGGGGAAGTCAGAAGCTCTCACACAAGTAACACCTGACTAAGAGTATTTTATTGGTATTTTAAGACTTTAAAAATGTGTTTATTACGACAAACATCGACAAACAAGGACAATGTCTACATGAAATGTATTTGTCAGCCTCTCACTAAGTGGATAAGTGCAAAGACCTAGTGCAAGGTCAGTACCACAGATATTAAAAAAAAATGATGAACATACAGTGGCAGGAATTTAGCTTATGAATGCAAATGTTTGTCTATGCAAACAAGCAAGGTGTGAGGAGTTTGAACACTTTAAGGTTGTGTGGGTTACAATGTGAGAGTTGGTCACCACATTGGTAAAGTATACAATTCAGCCAGAACTTTACCACCCAGGTATGTGTGTTTGGCCAGACCACCTGAAATGTATCGATTCTAGGTGATGTATTAGTGGAGGAAGACATTTTAAGGCTCACAAAGGGATCAGGTACAAGGAAAGGGCACTAAGAAATATCAACTGTGATGACATTATAGCAACAACAAACTGGTGTGCAAACAGTCACATTCACGACAGAGAATCCACTTTTTTGGTATAGAGCAACTGAAGTATGTGCTAAATTTCTTAGTTTATGAAAATCATCCTGTGGCTGGTAAAGGTTTGGACACGACTGGGAACAACTCTGTACTGTTTCTCCCAGTGTTTTTACCACCTGTATCACAAGGTAGACCACACCTGGATGGTGATTGTTTCTCCACAGTGTGAGAACTGTTTCAGTCCATCCAGCTAATCTATGAACTGCACAATACTCCTGTGTACAGAACTCCCTGTTACTCTGTTCCTTTTCCTATACACAGATAGACCTGTCACACAGAGAAACTAGAAGTAGGTGGGCAGAGGCCGACGGTACATGCTAAGTGAATCCTCTTGTTCTTCCTCTCTGTGTTCTCCAACTGGTCGCACTGCATATCTTGGTCAATCAGCATCCTGTGCCAGGCTTTGACTGGATAGAGAAACTATCTGAGGCCACTCAATTATGATTATTTCTCACTAACAGGTCAAATTTGCATTTGATCAATCAGGTAGCTCAAAAAAATATGTGATGTGAAGCAATCTGATGTGATTGGTGAAAAAATACAGATTACTGGGAAAAATATCAGATGTGACGTATCAATATGATTTTACATAACCAGTGTTAATTTGTGTTCATATTTTGTCAATAACAATACAACAATACAGAGATTTGAAAAAAGGCACAACAAATGACAAAAAGGTCAGGTAAATGGAGTTCATATCTTACTGGTGACCATGATTGGTTTTTTCTTTAGTGTTTCTATTTGTTTTATATGTCACTGTTAAGATATGAACTCCATTTACCTGATCATTTTGTCATAATTAGGGACTTCCCAAAACTTGTGAACTCAACTAGTAAATGAAAAGTAATCATAAAAGTAACTTTACCCAACACAGCTCCCTACACTCTTCAACCCCCTGGTAGGCAAGTCAGTGTAAGAGGAGCATTAGGCGGTTCATCAAGAAGAGTAACAAACAGCTATTTGTCAACATGTGTCATTTCAAAAGACCTTGATTGCCATGCCTTTACCCATCACAGGTGCATTTCTAGGCATAGACAAACTAGGCGGTCGTCTAGGGCGTCACTTGCGGGGGGACGATTGGGCACACCCCACCCCCCAGCTGCCCTTAATATATATATATATATATATATATATATATATATATATATATATATATATATATATATATATATATATATACAGGGGCAATCAATATTTATGTATTTTTAATTATTATAAAAATAAACTGAATAACACAATAAATAAAGACATTTAGGAAGAGGAAGCGAGACCCTGCCTGGAGGAAGCCCGGGGCCCCCGTCTGGAGCCAGGCCTGGATGGAGGGCTCGTCATGTGCACCAAACAGGAGTTCAGAGTATTCGGCCTTCTTAGAGACCTTGAATGGAGGCCTGTATGGGGCTCCAGTTGGGGATTCCATAGTTCTGCTGAGGGACTTCAACGCGCACGTGGGCAATGATGGAGACACATGAAGAGGTGTGATTGGGAAGAACGGCTTCCCTGATCTAAACCCAAGTGGTTGTTTGTTGTTGGACTTCTGTGCTAGTCATGGATTGTCTATAACGAACACCATGTTCAAACATAGGGATGCTCATAAGTGTACTTGGTACCAGAGCACCCTAGGCCGAGCGTCAATGATCGATTTTATAATCGTTTCATCTGATCTGATGAAATTGGATACTCTGGTGAAGAGAGGGGCGGAGCTGTCAACCAATCACCATCTGGTGGTGAGTTGGGTCAGGGGGTTGGGGAAGACTCTGGACAGACCTGGTAAACCCAAATGGGTAGTGCGTGTGAATTGGGAATGTCTGGAGGAGGCCCATATCCGACAGACTTTCAACTCACGCCTCCGGCTGAGCTTTTCGTGTATCCCTGTGGAGGTTGGGGGCATTGAACCCGAGTGGACGATGTTCAAAACCTCCATTGCTGAAGCTGCGGTGGGGAGCTGTGGTCTTAGGGTCTTGGGTGCCTCAAGGGGCGGTAACCCACGGACACCGTGGTGGACACCGGTGGTCAGGGAAGCCGTCCGACTGAAGAAGGAGTCGTTCCGGGACATGTTATCCCGGAGGACTCCAGAAGTAGTTGCAGGGTACCGTAGGGCCCGAAGGGCTGCAGCCTCTGCCATGAAAGAGGCAAAGCAGCGGGTGTGGGAAAAGTTCGGAGAAGACATGGAGAAGGACTTTCAGTCGGCACCAAAGGGCTTCTGGAAAACCGTCTGCCACCTCAGAAGTGTGGAACCATCCAAACTCTATACAGTAAGGGTGGGACTCTGTTGACCTCAATTGAGGAGGTAATAGGGCGGTGGAAGGAGCACTTTGAGGAACTCCTGAATCCTACTTCTATGCCTTCTATATTAGAGGCAGAGCTAGAGGATGATGTGGGGATTGTCGTCAATTGCCCTAGTGGAAGTATGACCAGGTCCCCCAAGAGATACTGTGGGAGGTGCTGCGGGAGTATGGGGTGAGGGGATCCCTTCTTAGGGCCATCCAATCTCTGTATTACCAAAGCGAGAGCTGTGTCCGGGTTCTCGGCAGTAAATCAGACTCATTTCATGTGAGGGTTGGTCTCCGTCAGGGCTGCGCTTTGTCACCAATACTGTTTGTAGTATTTATGGACAGGATATCGAGGCGTAGTTGGTGTGGGGATGGGTTGTAGTTCGGTAGGCTGAGGATCTCATCGCTGCTTTTTGCAGATGACGTGGTCCCAATGGCGTCATTGGCCTGTGACCTTCAGCACTCACTGGATCGGTTTGCAGCCGAGTGTGAAGCAGCTGGGATGAGGAGCAGCACCTCTAAGTCTGAGGCCATGGTTCTCAGCAGGAAACCGATGGAGTGCGTACTCCAGGTAGGGAATGAGTCCTTACCCCAAGTGAAGGAGTTCAAATACCTTGGTGTCTTGTTCGCGAGTGAGGGAACAATGGAGCGGGAGAATCGGTGCAGTGTGGGCGGTAATACACTCATTATATCGCACCGTTGTGACAAAAAGAGAGCTGAGCCAGAAGGCAAAGCTCTCAATCTACCGGGCAGTTTTTGTTCCTACCCTCACCTATGGTCATGAAGGCTGGGTCATGCCCGAAGAACGAGATCCAGGGTACAAGCGGCCAAAATGGGTTTCCTCAGGAGGGTGGCAGGCGTCTCCCTTAGAGATAGGGTGAGAAGCTCAGTCATCCGTGAGGATCTCAGAGTAGAGCCGCTGCTCCTTTGTGTCGAAATGAGCCAGTTGAGGTGGTTTGGGCATCTGGTAAGGATGCCCCCTGAGCGCCTCCCTAGGGAGGTGTTCAAGGCACGTCCAGCTGGAAGGAGGCCTCAGGGAAGACCCAGGACTAGGTGGCAAGATTATATCCCCAACCTGGCCTGGGAACACCTCGGGATCCCCCAGTCGGAGCTGGTTAATGTGGCTCGGGAAAAGGACGTTTGGGGTCCCCTGCTGGAGCTGCTGCCCCTGTGACCCGATCCCGGATAAGCGGACGAAAATGGATGGATGGATGGATCAGCTTAAGTATTTTGCATAGCTATAATCATTGTTATGATACATTCATAATTCCCAATCATCTTAAACATTAGTTTTCCATTTTACCACATAATTCATATAATTCAATATGTTATTTTACAACATTTGCAATCCTATAAGCCTTTTACAGATCTTGTTTTTATTTGGTTCACTCTTAAATAAATAAATACATTTAAATTGTACGCTGCCCAGCATTTGTAATAGATAAGTCGGATTATCTACCTTGCCATGTTGCTCTCCAGCGACCCACTGCAGATAGGGCACCTGTGAAATAAATCAAAGAGAAATAGTTGGTGAGCATAATCATTCCGTACGTGAACTGACTACAGGCTTCTGTGTAGGATGAGGAGTGTGAAAAGAATCGTCTGGCTCGTCGATGTTACCATGAGAAAACCCTTCACCATCACGCATCTGTCAAGGGGGGGTTGCAGAGCTCCCAACGTAGCAGGGTTGGTGGGGAAAAAATGGACAAGAACAATTGGGAGGTGTAATGACTGGGAACATTCCAGCAGGAAACAACTGGGAAACGGGAAGAACAGGGAATAGCAGTCTCATACGTCAATGACCCAGCACTGAACTAAACAAACACAGGGACTTATATAGAGGGACTAGGGAGACAAATGAGACACAGCTGACTTAGATTAACTAATTACATGGATATTCATCAGGAGGAGCTGACAATACA
>JACXGM010007349.1:0-15607 GCA_016801145.1 Umbra pygmaea
AGGGGCAGACACTGTGGACCTAGGGGCAGACACTGTGGACCTAGGGGCAGACACTGTGGACCTAGGGGCAGACACTGTGGACCTAGGGGCAGACACTGTGGACCTAGGGGTTCTAGCCTGAGAGCTAGTAAGGGAGGTGTTAGCCTGGGAGCTAGGGAAACACATTGAGCAGGAAGAGCTAGCGGAGTTGGGGAAGCTAACGGGGAAGCAGGAAACTCTACCGGAGGGAGTGGAGGCCATCCAGGGCTGTGGTTGAGGCAGTTGGGGTGGTGTCCGCCGAATGGCACTTCTCCTCCAATCGGGGTGTATCTCCCACTCCTCCTCCTCTCCGTCCCAGGAATCACAGTCCTCTGTCTCCACCTTCCACAAGGGAAGCTCCTCTTTGCCCGTATACGCCTCCTCCAGCCAGCTAATGCCAAAACAGGCTACTCCGTCGGCCCCGTATTCCACGTCTGCCGAGGAGTAGCCCATAGCCAAAGCCTGCTCCATAATCGTCCGGTTCAGCCGGATGAGATCCCCTTCATCGTCGCCTCCACTGTGGGGAAGACGACGGCGTCCTCTGGATACACGGTTGCTCCTTCGCTGTCTCATTTTAGACGGTCAGTCAATCTGTCACGTTTTAATTGTAGAATGGATAGAGACAGGCGCGAAGGTTGCGATACTCCAATAGTACTTTATTAAAAGAAAACAAAACAATACTGCCACGAGGGGCTTTCTAAATAATATACGGGAAACACACAGGATACATTGACTGACAAGAGACAAGGGGAGAACAACCTGGTTAAATACACAGACACTAATTACTAACACCATACATCTGTGCCTAAACAATGACCTAATCCCACAATCAATTCAAACCTAATGACATGAACAAGACACAAGAGGGCGGCATATACACACAAATAAAGGGAGCACATAGACAAGACTTACAAACCCCAACCCATATGTGACACCTGACCTGAACCCCATAGAGAATCAGTGGGATATTGTGAAGAGGAAGTTGAGAGACACAAGACCCAACACTCTGGATGAGCTTAAGGTCGCTATCGAAGCATCCTGGGCCTCCATCACACCTCAGCAGTGCCACAGGCTGATTGCCACCATGCCACGCCCCACTGAAGCAGTCATTTCTGCAAAAGGATTCCCGACCAAGTATTGAGTGCATAACTGAACATAATTATTTGAAGGTTGACTTTTTCTTTTCTTTTTTTTGTATAACAAACACTTCTTTTATTGGTCAGATGAAATATGCTAATTCTTTGAGATAGGAATTTTGGGTTTTCATGAGCTGTATGCCAAAATCATCAGTATTAAAACAAATGACCTGAAATATTTCAGTTGGTGTGCAATGAATCTAAAATCTATGAAAGTTTAATTTTTATCATTACATTATGGAAAATAATGAACTTTATCACAATATGCTAATTTCTTGAGAAGGACCTGTATATGTTGCAAACAAATTACGTTTTTTGAGTAATAAAAAGATTGATTGTGATTAAACCATTTTCTTTGTCTGCCACATGACACAAAAGCCTCTCTTCATAATTTTCAGGCATTTCATCCAACTCCTTCACCATAACCTGGACTGTCTGGTCTCTAACAATCACAAACCTGGTTCTTGTTTCCTCATTAGTATGTGTTTATTACTCCCTCTGCAGCAGAACAAAATTATGAAGCTGGAAACACTGAATGGGGTAAGTTGCATGCCATGTTCCAGGCATGCTGGCTAAACTTCAGGGTGTGATAATGGGAATTCCATTGGATGTCTCTATGACGGATGTGGTTGACTCTCTAGAAGGTGCTATAGTGCTAGAAATGAAGAGGTTGACCAGTAAGAAAACTGGAAGTCATGTGGACACCTCGGCAGTGCTACACTCACTGGCCACTTCATTATGTACACATGTTCAACTGCTCGCAAGCGCAAATATCTAATCAACCAAAGTGGCAGCAAGTCAATGCAATTAGGCAGGTAGAAATGGTCAACATGATCTGCTGAAGTTCACACCAAGCATCAGAATGAGAAGAAAGGTGATTTAAGACAGGATAATGGCTATACTGGTTTAAGCTGATAAAAAGACAACAGTAACTGAAATAACCACTTGATAAAACCTAGAGCATCTCTGAATGCACAACACGTTGAACCTTGAAACAGATGGGCTACAGTAGCAGAAGATCACACCGGGTTCCACTGCTGTCAGTTAAGAACAGGAAACTGAGTTTACACAGGCCCACCAAATTGGACAAGAAGATTGGAAAAACTTTGCCTGGTCTGTTGAGTCTCGATTTCTGCTGCAACATTCAGATGGCATGGTCAGAATTTGACATTAAAAATATGAAAGCATGGATCCATCCTGGCTTGTATTAATGGTTCACGCTGCTGGTGGTGTAATGGTGTGGGGGATATTTTCTTGGGGCCCTTAGTTTTAATTGAGCATTGTTTAAATCCCACATTCTACCGGAGTATTGTTGCAGTGTACTCATTTTCTAATGGCTACTTCCAGCAGGATAACACGCCATGTCACAAAGCTCACATCATCGCAAACTGGTTTCTTGAACACTGCAATAAATTCACTGTACTCAAATGACCTCCACAGTCACCAGATCTCAATCCAATCAAGCAGCTTTGGGATGTGGTGGAACGGGAGATTTGCATCAGGGATGTGCAGCCCACATGGGATGTCAAACAAGCTCATATGGGTGTGATGGTCACATGTCCAAATACTTTTGTCCATATAGTGTAGTTGTGGGCACACCTGTACTTCATTGGTATGTAGGTTAATGTTGTAAAACATATAAACATACAAGTAAACTTCAGGCACACTACCAATGGTGTAAGGACAAAAGATTATTTACTGCAACAACCTGGGAGCAAACTGGGTTAAATGTCTGGCTCAGGGACAAAACCACAGGGGTTTTCACCTTGTTGGTTCAGAGGTTATAGCCAATTCTCCACCAATAGGTTAGCCTGCCACAGTGCCGACCCATGTATACTACTAATCTGCATTGAAAACTTTGGTTAGTTTAGATTTTCCAATGTGTCCTATTTAGTGTATAGTTGGGAGAATGTTCACTTCAAGGTATGTCAGGGCTAATGGTGACAAGGAGTCGGAGATGGTTGAACTCTCTTCAGATGGACAACTTAGGCGGTTTCAATTGCATTCTCCCTACGAGCACTCATTCCCACTCTTGCGTGACCTCACATTTCCTCCATAATATCTGGCATGCTTACAGGACAGTGGAACAAACTGTCTCTAACCCTAACCCTATAAACTGTCCACATCCAACCTGCACTATCCACTCTGGCCTGACCAGAAACAAAATGCTCCTAAGCACTTCCTGCCTGGGGAGGGGTCAGTAAATAAACTTGATCATACCTACACTTAGCAGTGGTGTTGGACTGGGGGGATAAGGGCTACTAACCCAGACAGCATGGTAACATTGATACAATGTTGAGTTTTGATCCAAATCATAATTTTGGTTGAGATTGAAATTTCAATGTTTAAAGTGTGTTGGATCAGCATTGAAATGTTGATGAAAGTCAACAGCACACATGGGTGAAGACAGTGACATTGAACTAACAGTGATTTGTAGGTGATGACCACAAGATCTTGCAGGCATGTATCTGTGCAGAACACTACTGGGTGGTTCCCAATCAGTGGGTCGTGTCACCTCATGATGGGCATTTTCACTGGTTTTGATGAAAGCCAATAGCAAAAATGGGTGATGACGTGGGTGATTGAAAGGTGCACCACACGTTTGTCTTTAACCTCGATTAATAAAGTTCCAACAATATTTAGCTGATCTCTGGAAGGCCATGAGCATGAATGTTAAACTTTACATATCCTATGTTCCTGTTACTCTTTGTAATTTACTTTAATAGGCCTTCAGTAGGAGGAATTAAGGCTGATGAGGATGGATCATTAGAGAAATGAGAAGCACACACTTAATGATGGTGACATTGGTCATGTATTGAGTTGCACCTGTCTAATTTTGTTTTGATGCATATTGCACATTTTCTGTTAATCCAATGAACCTCATTTTACTACCGATATATATTACTGTGTCCTTCAGTTATTTGATAGATCAAAATGAAATTGGTGATGCAAACACCCAATTATTTATAAATGAAGATCATGGAAATTGTCAGGGGTACTTAAACTTTTTCATACGACTGTATATGACTGTATTATGATGTTGATCATACATTGAGTTGCAGTCCACAGCATAGCTGCTTGACATAAGATTCGATTTTATCTTGTATCTCCTGCTTGCAGCTTCATCAGGTAAACAGTCATATTCCTGAAAGAGTATCACATTTGCTGTATGTAACTGTTCATGGTAAAAGTCTAAATCAAAGACAATTTCCTTGTGATATTTAAACAAATTAATTGGTTTGCATTAGGTAAATCTGCAGCTTCAATGAAATTGCTTTAATTGAAAATAATTAAGCTGTTCCTACAAGAAACTTAATATGTAGATTTTTGGTAAATTAGTTGCCATATAATTTACAAACTGTCAAAATGCTGAAGTCCTGAGTATTATAGCTCTGCCATTCGCAAATGTTTATTGCACAAAATGTAAAATATATTGAAGCACCAAAAGATTTTAGATTTAAAAAAAATTATTGATACTAAAAACATGTTCTAAAAAGTAAATTTTATGTTTAATGCCATTATATGTGACTGTATGTATGTACAGGTATGTATGATAATTTAATTGACTTTCTTTTAAGTGATATCATGCTTGCTTTTTCAGAGAACACAAAAGAAAAGAGGCACAGTCTGACATACAATGAGACAGTTTTTAAAAACTTGAACTGTTGCACAACTTGTAGCAAAAATTGTTCAATTGTTAAGTCCTCTGTGTCAGAAATACTACAACAATTTCATGAAACCAGTGAACAACATTTTGTGTCACAAGAAGCGGTAAAAGATTATGCTGAGTACCCTAAAGTTTTTATACAGTCAGCTGGTTCAGATTGTAATGATTCAGTCACAGACGAATTCCCTGGTGCACTGTCTGATGAGGTTCTGTTGCATGCCAATATGACACAGTCGACTCATCAGACTTTGACTCTGATACTGAATCAGAAACTCCAACGACTGAGTTTCTTAAGGAGTTTGCAGCATTGGGCCCCTACCTTCTAAAACACACAGTGCACTTTTAAGTATTTTGCTAATGTTTCATCCAGAATTGCCCACAGATGCCAGGACAGTCTTAAGACCCAAACCCATGTATCCACCATAAAGATGGAAGGTGGGGAGTATTATCATTTTGGCTTGGCAAAGGGGATAGTGTCATGTTTGAAAGCCTGCCTGAACAATTGCAAACAGTTAAAATACAGTTCAATTTAGATGGGTTTCCACTTTTCAAAAGCGGTGCACTTCCGTTCTGGACCATTCTTCATTGTCAATTGTGACTATAGCAAACAGCCCTTCCTCGTTGACCTTTACTGTGGTTAGAAAAAGCCCAAGTGTATATTTGAGTTCTTAAAGCCATTTATTGATGATTTAGCTGATGTTATTGCGTGGTATTGTTTACAATGGTTGAAAAGTATTGGTTAAAGTAGGCTCTTTTGTGTGTGATGCCCCTACAAAATATCACAATGGCTACTCAGGCTGTGACAAATGTGTTCAAGTAGGTGAGTGGCAATATAAAATGACATACAAGAAACTGATGCAATGTTGAGGACTGATTCTGATTTTAATGATGTGAATGATGAAGACCACCACTTGAACCAACAACCTTCTCCTTTAGCTGAAAAATGGTTACCTTGTTTCCATTAGATTATAATGCTGTCTAGGCGTCACTAGGAAACCTTTGAACTTATTGATCAGAGGTAAAGCACATCACTAGGTTCTACACTCAACTGTAGCTGAAATGTCTGAAAAGTTAAAGCTGCTGAGTTCCTACACACCATGAATTGCTTGCCTCTTTTGTATGCCACTTTGGACAACTGTATGTTGGACATGAAATAGTCTACAATATACACCAACTGACTCATCTGGCTGAAGAGTATTGTCTCTTTGGACCTTTGGCTAATGTGTCAGCATTTCCTTTTGAGAATTATTTAAGACAAATAAAACATATTTTGCGCAAGCTTCACTTACCCTTATAGCAAATTGTGAAAAGCTTATCTGAAATGCAAAATCCAGAGTCACTAAGCCTCACAAGTGCAGCTTAAGTCAACCACATTTTGATGGTCCAGTGCTCCATAGCCTAAGTCTAGCAAACAGTTGAGTAAATCTGTCACTGAAAAGTACACTCTGTCTATTGTGCAAGGAGATCATTTTGTGCAAATAGCTGGCCACATTTAAGAAATATCATTAAGGTAGATGGGGTATGGATGTTTGTCCTTTTTGGAAAATTTCATCATCAAGAGTCATTATTCTCCTACCCGTTTGAGTCCACCAGCATAGGTTATACAGTTTGGGAGTTGCATGACAATCTTGATGTGGCCAGGCTCCAAGATATTAAGCTGAAATATTTCCTCTGTCCTGACAAGAATGTCTTCATTGACATGTCACTCATCCATATGACATAATGAATTGTTTGTAGTTTACAACATGCTTTTCCTGTTGTAAGAGATGCTTGTACTTAACATAATTAGTTCCTGCGTTTTACATTTTTCTGTATCTCCAAGGGAAGGTTTACATTAGTATTCTTGTATTGTAGGGGAATTAATTGTTAAAAAATCAAGCAGCGGTGCATCATTTAATTTCAAAATGTTTGGCACAGAAATTGTGCCACACAGCTGGCTGATTGGAAAGAAGCTTCTATGGCCACCATATCCACCCAATGACACAGCCAAGGTACGGGCTGCAGTTAAAAAATATGAGTTGCATACTGAGGAATGGTTATCCTATGAACCTGTTAGACACCTTGTAAGTCGAGGTAAGTGTATATATTCAAATTAAGCATACGTTAAGTACAAGGTGGAATTAAATGGTGTATTTTACAGTTATTACATTCACAAAATTTAACTTGCAGCCACATGAAGCCGAGAAGAGTTTGAAAAGATATTTACAGGAGAACTGTGAAACAACTGACATTCAGTCTGGTGAAGAAAAAAAATTTGGAGGAAAAATTTCTTTGCATTATTTTCAGAAGGGAATTTTTTTTATAAATGGCAAGGGGAAAGAATAATCACAAAAATAAAATAACATTTATTAGTCATGGAAATTCTGTTCTATTATTTGCAAAGGACATCTAATGGTCTTTATATAATATTACAACCTTAAACCTGCTTTTGCTAATTTGAGGCCTCTGATTGGTGTTTTAATAAGTTCATAATGTCTTTTCCTGTTTGAAATCTGTGACTCCCTGACAAAGGCTTGTTTGCCGAAAGGCGTTGGAGTGTTTTTTTAAGTTCTTGATGACCTAGCCATACAATAAAGGCGTTTGTTAATTAAGAGAGTGCCTTGGAATTTCCTGATGTTTTGATATTTATGATTCCAATCCAAAGAGCACCTCAAACAAACAATTTGAGTCCTGGAAGCACTTCTCTACAGATATTTTGTGAATCATACAATACTGTTACTTTATCTTAAAATATATTTTGGATGCTAATGTGCGAGTCTGTTCTCTAGCAATATTTTTTCTTGTTGCAGATTCAAGGATTCTGAAAGACAGTTAAAGGCAAGTGCAGAACAGTTTTCCTACTTTCCCTTATGCAGTATGCATGTTAAATATGTTTTGAACTGTAATGTTTTTATTCTCCACAGGATGTTGCTTTACAAAAGCTGATTGGAACTGTCACAGAACTTTTAAAAGAAGTCGAGGAACTCCAGGAGGAATGTCAGGAGTTCTTCAGACAGTCTTGCCTTCAAAGCAAATGCTACCATTGCCTGTCTCAGTCCCTCTGCACAATACTGATGAGCTTGAGAAGCAGAGGAGATTTTACAATCCGGTGAAGCAAGGCAAATGATGGTTTGTGCTTTTATGTAGACCATTTTGTTATTGATCCATTTTTGTGACATTTGACAGGTTCTCTCTGCTTTGTGTACTCATTTTTAATGGCAGGTGAGACACTTCAGCATAATTGGAGGAACCTCACTGAATATGAGGGTCTGTCGCATGCTTTCCTGTGCCCTGACCAATGAGCTGGCATCAATAAATTGGGCTGGGAAGATGGGTAAATAGCAGACAAGGCAAAATCATATGTTTTTAATAAGTGTATATTTGGTGAGTTATTACTGTCAATGTTTTGAGTATATGCTCTGATATGCATCATACCGTGTGGGCGGAACTGCACACCAACCAACTGCAACTCTTCCTTTGGTGCCTCCAGAAACAAATATATTTGTCTTTTAATTAATTTATGATTTTGCTTCACTTTTGTGTCTGGGTGTATTTTTTTTATATTTCATGACATGGAATGGAGTGCTTTCCGTTAAGTGAATTAAAAGAAAGAGTGCAACATTTTTTTTGACATTGATTCAATGGTATGAGCATGTTTTTTTCTTCAATATTAATTTAGTTTAAACAATTGAGGTTGCTAAAGTGATGCTGAAAAAAGATCACTCTGTAATGTGTAATCCATGATAGTATATATAAAGGAACTAGTGTGCGCATCCCACCTTCTGACAGGTGCAGGACAAATGAGAAATACTGAGGTAAAAAATTGTAATGTCTGCAACACTGCTTTAAGCTCCCATATTTAATACAAAGGGAACGTTTCAACCCTGCTGGGTCGAAACGTTGCCTTTGATTTACATTAAATATGTGAGCTTACAGCAGTGTTGCGGAAATAATTAATAATAGTACCATTGAATTCTGAAATAAATTTCAAAATTGTTTCAACATTGAGCATGCAAAAATGATGTTGAAAATGTAGCTTTGTAATGTTGATTTAATGATACAGTCATTGATTTGTGACTGAAATATAAACAGTATTTCAACAGTAACTGAGGGTGCAAATGTGATGTTGATTAAATATCACTTTGTAATGTTGACTTAACATTATTACCATTCATTTATGGTTGAAATCTCAGTATTGCTTCATCATTAACAGGCGGTGCAAGAGTGATTCTAAAGCAACATCATGTTGTCACATTAATTCAATGTAATTAGCGTTGAAGCATAAACACTCACTCTACATCGTTTCAATGATTACATGCTATCTGGGAAGTATATAGGATCCTATTGTGTGAAGGGGCCCTCAACTCTAGGAATAAAAAGGAGAGGTGCCCTCAGAGAGCCCAGGATTTTGTGCTACGCTACTGCATATCAGAAATAATGAACACATTGCACTTCTCTGCTGGAGCCCATAATAAGTTGTGGATGTATACACTGCATCACTCTGGGCTTAGGGAACAGCAAATGTCCTGGAACCTTTGCACTTTGGTGACTCCCTCAAGCAGGTAATGTGAAAAGACTCAGAACTGTTTGACTGGTGTGTCTGGGAGGATGCAAGTTATGATTTTAGAATCTCCTGAGCCCGTTGTGAAATGTGACATGGTCATAACTACTAAGCTGGTGGTAGACCGTTGACTTCCAAAAGAGCTGATCCGAACATTAAAATAGCCTAAATACTTTGATAGAAAACCTGAGCTAGAACTGACTCCTAAAATGGAGAAGTTTAGCCCTACCCTGAGCTCGGACGTTTAGCCCTACCCTGAGCTCTGACGTTCAGCCCTACCCTGAGCTCTGACGTTTAGCCCTACCCTGAGCTCTGACAATTAGCCCTATCCTGAGCTCTGACAATTAGCCCTATCCTGAGCTCTGACGTTTCCCACATGACCTCTGACTTCCACACCTTGCTTCTAAGCATGCTAGCTGTATTTGTAGTTTGTGATTGACAGTTGGGCCATTAGTAGGGTTGCCACCTATGTCTGATGAAAAACCTGGACATATCGATGACCCGACCGACCACTTTGATCACAAGTAAAAAATGTCCATTAGACATTAGACCCACAAGACAAAATTGGCCTTTGTGCAGTAAGATGGTGCATAGTCCTGAATATTGGATATATTTCCTGGGACAGGTTATTGAAAAGAAGAACAATCCCGGTAGAACCAGGACAGGTGGCAACCCTAGCCGTTACATTAACTATTTGTTTCAGAGCCCAGCCCGTTGAGTATGTTAAGCATCCTGATAATCTATTATTAGTTCTGCAGAAACCAAAACTTGTTCGTTGGCCAGACTTGCTGTTACGCAAAACCACAATGCAACAGCGCCATCTATTGGACTGTCTGAATACTAACGCCAAGGCATGGAATTTATTCAACTAACACTAATACTGTGTCAATCATTTTTATTTTAAAACAATTTAGTGAGGGGTGTTTTATAACCCATAATACAGGCATTGTTTTCAAATAAGGTAACTATTACAGACATACACATTTAAGTCTGGTGAATAACCTGAAATTATACAAAGGTAAGTATTACCTGCCAGAGGTTAAAAATAGTTTAGATTAAAAAAAACTGAAACATATTGTAGATCTCAGAGTTATTCATAAAGCCAGTTTTCAGGGAAGAATTAATGGGTTCAAAACTGACAGCTGTTATGTAGTAATGGATGTAAATTAATCCTTGAAAGTTGATGCTATCAATTCCTTATTTTTATTTATAAAGATTTCAACAGAAGAATGAACAGTAAGGATACTGTGTCCTGCAATATATATAAATACATTTTTACAATTTTCATCCCCCCCAACATAATTCCTGCTGTTCATCCTGAAATTAAATTTTAAGTGCTTCTGAAAGGGTATGGAATACAAAGATCCAGTATTAGCTCAATTTCGAGCATGTAAAAACCATATGATAGAGGTCAAAAGAGGAGGAATGACATCAGTCACACACATCCATCACTGAGGGATACATTTTGGACAGTCTGGACTTAGAGTAATGAACTCTGTTGGTCACCTTGAACTGAATGAGTCCAAGACGAGCACATGATGAAGTGGAACTTGTTCTGTCGATCACTCCATCTCAGAAATCCTTCGAAAATTCAAGACCCATTTCCTGCTCCCAACTGTTTTAGGTATATTAGTGGAGTGTTCATCACAGGACATAATCCAAGAATAGATTTGTGAAATAATTGATTTCTGTTGAGGTCAAATTCAATAGCTCATTCCAGGGCTGGATGGGGGTTAATAAAGGGAAGCCAACAAATTCAGAGGAGACACAATATCTCATCTGCAGATATTGAAAGAAATTAGATGAGGGGCAAAGCATGTTTAAGAGCCAGGTTAGGAAAACTAGAAAAAACTCAAATTTCATTAAGATCATTGAAAGTTTTAATGCCATTCTTTTTCCAGAGAGTGAAGGCACTGTCAACCACAGATGGAGTAAATATGTGGTTGTTATTAATAGGGCCCAAAATGGATTTAGAGGAGAACTTAAAATGGCGCCGAACTGGTACCAATTTTTTAGTGTGGATAGTATTACAGGGTTGTCTGAGTAACGAGAGGGAGATCTAGGGAGAGCGGAACATAATAAGGCATATGATGCTATCAATTCCTACAGGTGATTACTTACAAACCCTGTCTGTTTAAAAGCAGTCTTGGAAATTGCTGTGTTATTGAAACATCTTAAGCTTTACTTTGACAGTATTGTACTGCAGGAAGTAGTACATTGGTATCAAAATAGCAGCAAAAAACTAAACAAATAAAGACAGACAGACCATTATAACTCTTAAAGTGTGGGTCTTTCCTTTAGAAAAATTGTAAAGGAAGCCAAGGTGTCAATGAGTTTCCTAAACCAACAAAAGGCACTTGGAAACTGGAGGAAACTCTGACAGGAAGAGGTCTGGCAGACCCAATGGTATTAGAATACAAGTACATAAGAGTCAATAGCTTGTGAAGGCGGGTCACAGAACTACAGATTCAAACACAACTAAACACTGGTTAAAGAATTCATGTCTCAGTCTAACTGTGAAGAGAAGAATTCGAGCTGCAGGTTTGACAGGTCGAGTAGCAGTAAGAAAGCCATTTACATTTGACATTTTTAGTCATTTACCAGATGCTCTTATCCAGAGCAACTTACAGAAAGTACAGCGATATCCCCCTGGAACAACTTAGGGTAAAGTGCCTTGCTCAAGAACACAATGACATTTGGCACAGTCGGGAATCAAAACGGCAACCTTCTCTAACAAATAGGCCATGTGACTCTACATTTCTAAGATGGCAAAATTACAAAAAGTGTCTTGACTGGGCCGTGAACCACCACCGCCTGTAGACAAATGAAGACTGGAAGGTCTTATAGACCAATAAATCAACATTTGAAATCTTTGATTCATCATGCAGGGTTTGTTTCCTGTCAAGAATGTGAAAGGATTGTATTAATAGACTCAACAGACTTAGCTAATCAGAAGACTGCCTCGCATGTTTCAATAACCGAGTCTCTGCATACTCTTACTCGTCACTTTGTTTTGGCGGTTTCAATTGGTGTTCCTCAAGGTTCAGAGAACTTATTCTCTATATACCTTACATCAATAATGACCCTCTCTCTGCTGCTGACTCTCTCATTCTGCTTAATGCAGATGACACTATTCTGTTTACTTCTGACCCTTTGTTGAACACTATGCTAACTACCGTCCAACACAGCTTCAATGATATTAAACCCACAATCCGGGATCTCCAACTGTAAGAGAAACTAAATGCACACTTTTTCATTATGTCAACACCTACAGGTACCTCTGCATTTGGTTAGATTGCTCACTGTCTTTCTTGTCTCACATTAGTCACCTTATAAGTTAAATCAAATCCAGAGGTGGCTACTTGTTTCACAACAGAGCCCCAATAAAAAAGATAATCTTACTAATGTTAGATGTCTGTGATATTATTCAGGGGTTACTGGAAATGAGCCACTTTAAAAAATTACATTATTTTCAAACTGCCATCTGCTTTGTCACCTTTAGGCACTCATAGACTGGCCCTCGCTAGAAACGCCTCACCTGACCCAATGGTATCATCTTATCTATAAGTCCTTGCTAGGTAAATCCCTTCTATATCTTAAACTCACTTTTCTCTGTTGAGTTACCTAACTGAAACCTGCGCTCCAACATGTATATTTCACTACTTAATACTCCCTTTGGCCATCATTCCTTTCAGTTTCCTGCAGATCATGACTGGAATAAACAGCAACATTCTGTAAAACTGAACATTCCCATCACTCCTCATGCCTTTAAGTCTTTGCGCTGCTCTCTGATCGCTTTTCATTGTATCTTATCTGTGCATATTATGTCTATAGTAGAGCTCATCTTTACAGCACATCTGTTTATTATGTGTATATGAAATTCTGCCTGCAGTTTAATTTGTATCTCTGTATATGTTCTGGCACTACGGTAAATTTTTCTGATATGATCCTTTAATCTGACCCGAATTGCACTCATTATATTAACTTTGTTTTGATTCTCAGAGTAATTTGTGTACTCTCTGTGTAAGTACCAATGCATAGCAGGGATATGACCAGTATACAACAGCTAAGAGCTGTTCTTAGACTGGACACACTGCAGAGTTATTTTGGCAATATATCACAAACCCCCAAGTTGCCTTATTGCTCTTATAATCTGTTTACCAACACAATTAGAGCAGTTGAATGTAATGTGATGTCACACCCACTGTCATAGCATTCAGGATTTAAACCACCCAATGTCTAAGTAACATTGTCATTTTGCACTTGGCCAGCTTGCCATTGCAGATTTAATTGGGGTAGACACTTGTGGGGTTAGCTGTAGACACTTGTGGGGTTAGCTGTAGACACTTGTGGGGTTAGCTGTAGACACTTGTGGGGTTAGCTGTAGACACTTGCGGAGTTAGCCGTAGACACTTGTGCATGGTTTCAGAATTATCTTAGCAACAGATCACAGGGTAATGTTGCTGATGTGATAAAATGTGATTTGTTACTATTCATAAAGGAGTCCCACAGTGATACATTTTTTGTCCTTTATTGTTTACTATCTACATGAATTATATCTGTAACAATGTGAAAGAAATGTTATGCTGATGACACAGTACTTTATGCAGTAGTAGCCTCATCTCTTGCTGAAGCATTTACACTCCTGCTGACAAAATACACTGGTAGACCTAAGGCGTGCGTTAAATGCAAGTAAAACTTACTACATTCTGTTTTCTTCATCCAAAAATATACAATTGGGCAATCTTAATATTACTTATATCGATGGCTCTGTTTTAGAATGTTTCCCTTCTATATAAAAACCTGGGAATTTGTTTCAACGGTAATCTCTCTTTTAATACACATACTGAGCTGGTGAGAAAGCGGATAGAGGGATTTTTTATTTCTTACTAACTAGAGACACCACAGAGACAAATCTGCTCTCAATCGGCTTGTATGGTTAAATAAAGATTAAATAAAAATGTTTAAATTATATATTAAAATATGCACAGAGGGTTGAAAAATTTTGAAAACCAGGCCCAGAACGTAAAACCAAACTGAACGCAGCCCTGTGTAAATGTGTGACGTGAGGTTCTCTACCATTGGATGTTTTTTGGCGACACATTTAAAATCCTGTTGTCTAGCTGCTCTCATTACGGATCTTGATTAATCGTAAGTTATTTATGCAGATATGGAGGTATAGTGTGTAGGTACTCCATGTAATGTCTTAAGCAAATCTTATGTGGCAAGAGGAGTAAACTAGATTGTGTGCCGTGGGTATTATTACTGATGTTAACAGGATAGCAGGAAGGCTAACGTTACTGGAGGCTAACGACATAGCTAAGCTACAGTACACATCTGTATGGCCGAGGAAACGTTTCAGCTACAGTTATCGGTAAAACACTTTGTTAACCACATGTGTCGTTTTCCCCATGTAGCCTCCCTTCTGATGGATGGTTACAGTTTATCTCTCCCAGGCCCTCATTCACCGGACTACCAGTACCATGCATCACCCATGTCAGATCTGGTTCACTGCTTTACGGGACTTGGCGCCTGTCGCTCAGGGTAAACTAGCACATACATTCCTTGAACTACAGTTACTGACCAAAAACATAAACACAACATGGAAAGAGTTTAGTCCTCTGTTTCATGAAATGAAATAATTACAAATAAATTCGTTAAATACCAGTTAATCCAGTTATCTCCTGAAATCCTTAAATGCATTCCTACTTCCTATTACTGAATTCCACTTAACTGAATTAATTCCCTCGAAATGCCTTGCAATGATTAGATGCCTATTCACATTTACCTTTACATTTCATACATCCCCCAAATTACTCAGTGACACGCCTCGTAGATGTCTGGATCTCTCCAACCTCAGTACTGGGAGTGTAGAAGAAACTGCTGTACAGATATCATCACACATGGGTGAGAAGCCTGTTTAATGTTTGACACACACACACAGCCTAGCAATAATCCACTAACCTAGGGGAAACCCAAAGACAAATGGGAAAATGATTGGTCAAAACTCACAAGGTAGAATCCTTGGAAGGAACAAGACTCCTCTTAACTAGGTAGATGTTCAGAGTATATGGTCTGTGCTTGGGTCAGCAAAACACATTTTCAGTGACTTTTTGCTCCTTTTCAATATCAGTTGCTAGTCCTTTACCTGATTTTAGTATTTGCATTTCATTTTTGCTCATTGTGATATACAGGTCCTTCTCAATAAATTAGCATATTGTGATAAAGTTCATTATTTTCCATAAG
>JACXGM010007349.1:15707-30939 GCA_016801145.1 Umbra pygmaea
TTCAGGTCATTTATTGTTTTAATACTGATGATTTTGGCATACAGCTCATGAAAACCCAAAATTCCTATCTCAAAGAATTAGCATATCATGAAAAGGGTCTCTAAACGAGCTATTAACCTAATCATCTGAATCAACTAATTAACTCTAAACACCTGCAAAAGATTCCTGAGGCTTTTAAAAACTCCCAGCCTGTTTTATTGCTCAAAACCGCAATCATGGGTAAGACTGCCGACCTGACTGCTGTCCAGAAGGCCATCATTGACACCCTCAAGCAAGAGGGTAAGACACAGAAAGAAATTTCTGAACAAATAGGCTGTTCCCAGAGTGCTGTATCAAGGCACCTCAGTGGGAAGGAAAAAGTGTGGCAAAAAACGCTGCACAATGACAAGAGGTGACCGGACCCTGAGGAAATTGTGGAGAAGGACCGATTCCAGACCTTGGATGACCTGCGGAAGCAGTGGACTGAGTCTGGAGTACAAACATCCAGAGCCACCGTGCACAGGCGTGTGCAGGAAATGGGCTACAGGTGCGCATTCCCCAGGTCTAGCCACTTTTGAACCAGAAACAGCAGCAGAAGCGCCTGACCTGGGCTACAGAGAAGCAGCACAACAAAACAACAACAAATTTTGCATGTCATTCGGAAATCAAGGTGCCAGAGTCTGGAGGAAGACTGGGGAGAAGGAAATGCCAAAATGCCTGAAGTCCAGTGTCAAGTACCCACAGTCAGTGATGGTCTGGGGTGCTATGTCAGCTGCTGGTGTTGGTCCAGTGTGTTTTATCAAGGGCAGGGTCAATGCAGCTAGCTATCAGGAGATTTTGGAGCATTTCATGCTTCCATCTGCTGAAAAGCTTCATGGAGATGAAGATTTTATTTTTCAGCACGACCTGGCACCTGCTCACAGTGCCAAAACCACTGGTAAATGGTTTACTGACCATGGTATTACTGTACTCAATTGTCCTGCCAACTCTCCTGACCTGAACCCCATAGAGAATCTGTGGGATATTGTGAAGAGGAAGTTGAGAGACGCAAGACCCAACACTCTGGATGAGCTTAAGGCCGCTATCGAAGGATCCTGGGCCTCCATCACACCTCAGCAGTGCCACAGGCTGATTGCCTCCATGCCATGCCAAATTGAAGCAGTCATTTCTGCAAAAGGTTTTCCGACCAAGTATTGAGTGCATAACTGAACATAATTATTTGAAGGTTGACTTTTTTCTTTTTTTTTGTATTACAAACACTTCTTTTATTGGTCAGATGAAATATGCTAATTCTTTGAGATAGGAATTTTGGGTTTTCATGAGCTGTATGCCAAAATCATCAGTATTAAAACAATAAATGACCTGAAATATTTCAGTTGGTGTGCAATGAATCTAAAATATATGAAAGGTTTAATTTTTATCATTACATTATGGAAAATAATGAACTTTATCACAATATGCTAATTTCTTGAGAAGGACCTGTAGAATATTGTTTTTCCTCCTTTACCATTTCATGCTTTTCTGGCATATAATTTCCTGTTAATTTTCAGACAAGCCTACTTCTCCAGTGGATTTGGAATCACCTGCTCTAAGGTACTAGGAATACCTCATCTTAACCATTTAAGAACATTTTGGCTGAATTTGGCTGTGTGTTTAAAAACTTTCTAGAACAAGGATGCAAATGGTTTTATCAATTCTCATTTGTACTGCGTTGATAACAATTAGCATTTTTCCTTAATCAGTGATGGAGAAAAGCCAGATGGTAAATATTTAGAGGAAGACAGTACTTAGTAAATTGTTTACACAATAGGATGTCAGAATTGGTCTTTACCCGATTGTTTTCAATTTATTAATATACATTAAATATTTTAGATTATCCTGTGACTGAACCAGGATCTGAAATACCCTTAAAAATTGTTATTATTACTGTGATATATACAAATACACTGCTCAAAAAAATTAAGGAAACATCGGCTCTCGATGAATGAAATTGCATTAAAAGTATAAATCTTTATTGTACGTTGTGTAATTTGTTGAGAACAAAACGACGTAACAACGTTCAATGGAAACAAAAATCAGCAATCAATTGAGGGCTGGATTCAAACTCACACCAAAAATCTAAGTAAACAATTGAAATCACAGGCTGTTCCAACTTGTGTGAATTTCATCACGGCAACTCATAATGTGACTCAGTAGTGTTTATGGCCCGTATGTGCCTGTATGCACTCCTGACAACATCTGGGCATGCTCCTGATGAGACGGCAGATGGTGTCCTCTGGGATCTGCTTCTAGACCTGGACCAGAGCATCACTAAGCTCCTGGACAGTATGTGCCACTACTTGTCGGCATCAGATGCACTGATACATAACGTATAATGTCCCAGAGGTTCTCAGTTGTATTCAGGTCTGGGGAACATGAGGGCGAGTCAATGGCAGTAATCCCTTCATCATCCAGACATTTCCTACACACTCTGGCCGCATGAAGCCAGGCATTGTCCTGCACCAGGACCATCTGATGATGCATTTGAGGATTTCATCCCGGTACCTAACAGCAATCAGGGTACATTTGGCATCACTGACCCACTGCCAAACCTGGACATGCTGGATAATAATAAATAATAATACATTCAATTTGAAGCACCTTTCAAGAAACCCATGGACACTGAACAGCAATGAGAGACAAGTAATAAAAACACAATATAAACAGTACTAAGATACAAAAGGGGTAATAAGGGATAGCTAGAACAGAGTGGGGTGCAAGCTATTCTGAGGGGAAAGCCAAGCTGAACAAGTGGGTTTTAAGTCTGTTTTTGAATGTGGTGATGGAGTCTGACTGAGTTGCGTGTGGCTGAAGGGAGAGATCCATAGTTTGGGGGCAGCAACACTGAAAGCCCGGTCCCTCATGGTACAGAGTCTATTTTTTGGAATGGTAAAAAGTTCAGAGTCAAAGGAGCATAGACTGCTGGAGGGTGTGTGTATAAGGAGGAGTTCAGAGAGGTAAGAAGGGGCCAGGCCATGGAGGGCTTTATAGGTGAGGAGCAGGATCTGTTAGGTGATGCGGGACTTGACAGGAAGCCAGTGAAGGGGGTGCAGTGTGGGGGTGACGTGTTCCCAGGGTTTGGTGCATGTGAGAACCCTGGCAGCAGAGTTCTGGACGTACTGAAGCCTATCCAGGGCTTTGCCTGACACCCCAGATAGGAATTGTTTGCAGTAGTCCAGACATGATGTTACAAGAGTGTATGGGGGTCTCTGCTACCGGGTCGGTGAGGAATGGGCGCAGCCTGGATATGTTCCGAAGGTGGAAGAAGGCAGATTTAGTGACAGCCTCTGTGGGAGTCAAAGATGACTCCCAGATTTGTGACCTCAGGGGATGGACAGATGGAGCAGCCATCAATAGACATCACAAGATCCCCCACTCTCTTAAGAAAACCCCTTTTATTGCTGCTGAGTTTGAGTTGATCAGCAGTCACCCAGTTTTAATGTCTTTGAGACCGTTGATTAGTGATGAGTTGGGTTTGGAATGAATATATATCTGGGTGTCATCAGCGTATGAATGGAAGTGAAGACCATGGCGGCGAATGACCTCACCCAGTGGTAGCATGTATCGTTATCAGTTATAACATCATACACGAGTAGTGATTTGTTGTTAAGAGAACGTGTGTTCAGCAGAGCAAACGAGGTGGAGTTTTTCATGGTAGAAATGGTAGGAGGATGTAAAAAGATCAACTGTATGTAAAGCTTTAATATGGTGTTGATTAATCCCTTTGCCCTCATTTATACATTTTGTTGAGTCGGGCGCTTGCCCTGAATATATGAATATTGCAGTTCCATGACTCACTGTGTAAATATTTCCGACATGAGCCCCGGTGACAGTAGGCCACCCGGCGCATGACTCAGAGGTCACAATGCTCATATAGGAAGAGGGGCAGCCTGAAGACCATACAGTTGTGCAGAGGAATACGGTGTCAGAGACATGAAGAAATCCCTTTCTAGGCCTGAGGGAGGTTGATAGATGGCCCGGGGATAGTGAATTCCCACACTCAGTCCCAGTCATGCTGTCTCCTGGTATCTCCTCCATGCTCTTCAAACTGTATTGAGAGACAGCAAACCTTCTCGCGATTGCACATATGGATGTGCCATCCTGGAGGAGCTGAACTACCTGTGCAACCTGAATAGGCTACAGGTACCACCTCATGCTAACAGTAGTGACAAGGACACTAGCAAAATGCTAAACTGAAGTAAAAAGGATAAGGAGAGAGCAATTGTCTGTGGCCACCACCAGCAAAACCATTCCCTTTTTGGGGGTTTTCTTGCTGTTGCCTCTCCAGTGCACCTGTTGTCACTTTCATTTGGACCAAAACAGGAGACATTGATTCATATCGCATATGCTTCCTAACTGGAAAGATTGATATTCCCGAAGTATAATTTACTTTATGTTATACTGTGATGATTATACTGTGTTTCTTTAATTTTTTTGAGCAGTGTAGTATTGGATGTTACTGTCTGATTTTAGACAAAGGGCCGTTTATTCAAAGGAAATATTACATTATTTGAAATCACTAAATGTACAACAAATGCTTAATACAAGTAAATATACAAATATGATGAGAGAAATGATATTTAATTCTAAATATTCTGTTTCAACATGGAATTAAAACACTCCCAGTTATGCTGCAGCTTTAACCCTTTGTCCTGGTGTTAATGAGGGTAGATCGGTCTGTCCTTGTGGATCTCTTGACAGTCTACTGGGGCAGTCAGGCTTCCCTTATCAGGCCTCGGACTCTAACAGAGGATATGTTGTGAAATATGATGTGTAAGCAATTGAGCAGAACAAGAACATGCTGACTTGTGCTTCTGAAAAGCTGAGGTGACTTCTGACATCGCCCATCAGACGTGCTGTCCTGCGTCATCCATTAATTATGTTCTCCTTCATTCCAGGAAAAGCCGCATGAAGAAGTTCCGGCCCTTCTTGGTAAGAACAGTCTGTGGATACTATGAATATGTTCTAGCATTTATTTCAATTTGTTTAACATTGTTTTGTTTCTCTCTTAGCCAAAGTTGCTGTGTAGCAGTCCCGAGCCTCACCCCTGTGGATGGCCACTCAGTAACAAGGAGAATGTGAGGGGATGTAATATTCACATTCAGGGTTATACATTAGCCTACACACGCATTCAAATGTTATTATGTTTCACCTGTTGGAAGATCCTCAAGGGTTTATTCAACGTGATTACAATCACTTTTTGATTTGAATAAATATGCCATACATACCATACTACCATATAAACATACCATACTGCCATATAAACATACCATACTGCCATATAAACATACCATACTGCCATATAAACATACCATACTGCCATATAAACATACCATACTACCATATAAACATACCATACTACCATATAAACATACCATACTACCATATAAACATACCATACTACCATATAAACATACCATACTACCATATAAACATACCATACTACCATATAAACATACCTAAACGAAAAGCCCTTTTTAGACCTAAACGCTAAAACATGAGGAGATGCTTTTACTCATCATCCAACGATACTGTGAAACATCCAAATCTGAACTAAATAAGGTGCTCTATCACTTCAAACAACAAACAGGATTATCAAATAATTATATCATTTTATGGAAAGAAATCCTTGTTAATTACCAAGAAATGTCACGCAAACATTGCTCTATTTAACATCATTGTAGGGTTTGTGTTGTGCTCGCCATCATTTCAGACACAGTATGTTGTTAAATACAGGGATGTAATTACAAATAAATAAGCATACTGTTTCTCATAAGACCACAAAAAAATAGGCCATTCACGTGAGTTACTGATCTCTACCTTATGCAAGTTTTTAAATACATTTTTGCAGTCAAAAAGGGATTAGTATTAAAATGGAGAAAAATAAATGTTTGTCAAAGATTGAGCAAATAAATTATCCAAATGATCTACAGCTCTGTAAGCAAGTGGGACAGCTTGGCCACTAGAGGGCAGTAGAGGCATGCTCAGTTTTTTCCACCTAGACAGATTATTGAATGCGAGTCATGTTTTTTGACCATTTTACTCATTGCATTCTCAGTGCATCGTGACAGAATTACATTTACTGCATTCCTGTGGTTTCCCATATTTTTAGATGGCCCCAGGGCAGAGAGTGCAGGGCAAGACAGAGGGATTCTTGCCTGTTCCAGACTCTCAGCTCCAAGGTAGTAGCGAGCACTGTGCCTTGGGGAGCCCCATCTACCACACATCTCCTTCTCTTACCCAGCACTCCCTGGGGGATGCAGACGGATTCATGGAAATCCTGGAGCAGGAAGCTGATGAGGTGATTTGCATGTTGCAGACCGATGACTGTTGTGTTCATCTCTGCCTCTTGAGCGGTTGCCATTGAGCGTCCTGATTTATTCTTTTGCTACTTCGTCCTGTTAACGGTCGTCTTACAGCGTTTTTGTTTTTATCTCAATTTTGAATCTGTACCCCGCCAGGGATCCATTGCAGTTGCAATGTCTTGTAGCATGGCCCAGTTGCTGTCCGAACCACTCATGAACCAGGAAGTCGATCTCTCTTCTGTAAGTATCTTACCTCCACCACCAACATCCCACATGCTCGCAGTGGGATTCTGGGTAACGAGACGTGTTCCGCTCACAAGGTGTCAGTGTGTCGCCAGGGGGGGCGCCGTCTCTTCCGCTCCCCCTCCATGCCGGAGCGGTTGGCACGTCCGGCGAAACGCTCCTGCACCTCCCCTGGGCCGGGCAACACCAGGCCTTTCAAACGACACTGCACCGTCTCAGCCATCGCGGAGGAGATGGGCCAAGGAGAGAGAGACCCAGGAGTTGGAGTCAACCACGAGAGGAGGGTAAGGATGGGCCATCTCCAGACCTGTGTTTCTGTTGCTAGGTGAATGTGCGACAGTTGCCAGACTAGTTTTGTCACTCGCTCTAACAGCATCTGCATAAGAGGGCCCACTCGCTGTGTGAGGTGGAACAGTACCTGGGGGGAGACGGCGTCAATGCAGACCTCATTGGAGACTTCAGCAAGGTAGTGTATCTAGACTACAACTACTCAACTGTGATTTAACAGGTCCACGATCACATGACACGGTCCTTGAAATTGACGCTTGCGCTTGTAGGTGCACGCCCTGCCCACCGTGACAGGTAGACTGGAAGGCTTGAAGTACATCACAGTGGACACAGTAAGTCAGAGTTTCTCATGTTATTATGGGGCAGATTTGAAAGAGATTATTCAGTGGCCAGACATTGTATGGGTTTGTCTTTCCTAAAACTGTTTAAAAAAATTAAAGCATCCAGCAAAACAGCCTTTTTTATTTTTCTTCAGCTTTCAAAATGTTTTATGCCTGGCTTATATGTTGACCAATGTCACATTCTTTGCTGTTTTCTATTTTGCCATCAGTTGGTTCTTTTTTCAAGCTGTGTTTTCTACACATAAGAACACTTTCATTAATGTCATTTTTCATTTAAAGATGCCACGAATTTAGGCAATATTTAGAACTATTTACCCTCTAGGTTCTAAAGAATGTGAATATAGGCTCCTTAGGGCTAAAACGGGCCCCCACTCGGGGCTTGGGAGTTTATTTCTTTGAAGTGTCTAGGTTTGTATTTTCCCTCTTGTTCAACTGTGTTTAGAGGTTGTGCTCACTCTGCGAACTCATTAGATGTCACCGTATACCTCAAATTTGATTGATAGCTCTTTCAATGTGACAGAAATGTCCCCTACATTAGCAAACCATACATCACACATTTGTTGTGAATTTCCTGCCCAACGCTAGGGAAGGGAATGCCTACAATAGCCAAGAAACACTGTTGGGTTTCAAGCTAACGACGATAAGACGATGATTGCATTTAGATCGTGCATATAATATAGACAATATACTACACATTCAGACTAAAGGGGGGGGGCTAAATGTTTTTTAACAATTACGAACATCTCGGACTGTATCTTTAAATAGCTTATGCAAATATGTCCCCCTTCACTATATTTTTACTTGATCTTAAAATTCATACCCAGTCATGATAATAAACAGTGAAATGGAGTGTTTTTGTTTTGGCTCAAATCAATGAAGGTTGCAAATGTACAATGTCAATATGTCTTACGTATTGAGTGCCAAATTAAGTGATTTCAACTGATTGAAGATCTTACATTGTAGTCATTTAACTTATCCAGAACGACTTACCCCTGAAGCAACGTAGGGTAAAGTGTCTTGTTCGAAGACCCAACAACTTTTGGCGCAGTTGGGAATTGAACCGGCGACCTTCAGACTATTAGTCTGACTCCCTAAACACTGAGCCATCTGTCCATTTTCTTGTCCAGATGAGCAAATAAGTCTATGCATATCTTGGGTATGAATGCTACTCTGTTGACAGCATTCCCCTTGCTTAGCCACATATGTCAAATAAGGTTGTGATTGACAGTGGCGCTGCCTATCAGCACACAGCCCTCTTTAAAAAAAAAATATTTGACCTTGTATTTCAGCATGTTAATGAAGTTACATATTGATTAGATTAAATCTGTGATTTCCATAAATGAGTGCATTGTTTTTTGTGTTGTAACTTCACGGGTGATGTTGATGGACAGTGCTTAATGGGCAGGACTACACAACAACAATTTATCCCACTGGAGAATGTTGAACATTAATTGGATATTTTTATTTACTGTTCAGAATTAATAAATGGGTTTGTTAGATGTTGATAAACAGACCAAACATGGCCGTCGGGCCAGCAGTTTAATATCCCTGCGTTAAGTGCAGTGAGTATTGGTGCGCCTAATATAGTTCATGGTTACATTTTCAGGAATAGACATTATTTATTAAATACTTATCTCATCCCAGATGAGTGCTTTACTGGAAGGGAAGTTCAGCTGCTTGGTTGAGTCTTTTGTGGTGGTGGACTGCCGCTACCCGTACGAGTTTCACGGAGGACACATTAAGGTGAGCACTCAGACAAATAATTCTCTGGAAGAGGCAAATGTTATTCAACGACAGCATGGAGTGCGTGCTGAGTGTGTTCCTGAGTCACTGTGGTTCCGGTGTTCACCTGCAGGGGGCTCTGAATCTGCCCAACACTGATGAGGCTGTAGATCACCTTCTGTCCCAGAGGCTAAAAGCCCACTCTCCTGATAAGAGGCTTGTGCTGGTACTGCACTGTGAATTCTCCTCTGAAAGAGCACCCAGAACGTGAGACACATACCGCTTTGTTGGGTTTTATGTCTGTGTCTGGGTTTTTCGTGTGTGTGTGTGTGTGTGTGTGTGTGTGTTCTGTTGTTTCAAATCTGCCTATTATCAGCTTTTTGACTCCTGACCAGATATGAGGTTTTCCTGCTTCTATTGAATTTTAAGTTGAAATCCTGCCACACCAGAGAGTCTGTGTCTCCGTAGTTCTCATCACCAGTGTGTATTCTTGTGTAGGTGTCGCCTCCTTCGCAGTGTTGACCGCAGCGTAAACCAGTACCCAGCCCTGCACTACCCAGAGCTTTACATCCTCAAAGGCGGCTACCGGGACTTCTACCACTCTCATCAGGTACAGGCCCAGTAACACACCACAAACTTGGGATCATTCACATCCAGGGCTGGACAACCATCATCTCGAACCCCAGCTGACAAGCCTGATTTAGCTTTTTATCCAGCTAACTACTTTAACCTCTTCAGGAAGGGTTGTACTGATCCTGGACTGGTTGGTTTATTTCTCACTCTTCCGGCCTCTGTCTCTTTATCTCGGTCTCTGTTTTTGTCTGCGTGTGTTTCTGTTTGAGGGTGTGTTCCAGGAGCACTGTGACCCCCAGTCGTACTGCCCCATGCACCACCAGGACCACCGGGATGAACTGCTGCACTGCCGCACCCACAGCCGGGCCTCCGCAGAGGAGCGCCGCAGACGCCACCACATCCAAACCCTCGTTAAACTCAAACTCTGAGTTAACCGCATGGCCGCAGGAAGCCGGGAGGTGAACAGTAACGATGGGGAGCGCGGAGTCCAAACTGTGACCTGGAGACAAACGATCCTAACGCCTAAAGATCCTACTTGACGCGATCGCAAACTGCCGTTTTGTTGTTTGCTAGCTTCCCAAATAGAACCGTTTGCATCTGCTGCCATGGAGACGACGCACAACGGGTGATTCAGTGCTGCGTAGGATTTCTCATGTTGTTCAGATGACTATAAATTGAAAAAATAAAAAACACTGTCCACTTATTTATTACTGCCTGCCAATTGAACAGGATGTGTAATCCACTAATCCCAGTGTAGTCTTTTAATTACACTAGCGGCCGCAGGTTAATGGCTTTCATTTTTCTGCTTTTCAATTTGCTTTAATGTCATTTCTACACAAGGCAGAGCAGGAAAAAGGCTGCTGATATTTCTTACATCAGTCATGCTTGTATGTTATTGTTTTTTTTACTATTGTTATTAGGAATTGGAATCATGAATTTAGTTAAACGCCACTGTTTTTATGATCGTTTTTAACCAGCATACTGCCATGGAGTCGGATATGTTTTAATGAACTGAACGTTGTGATATGTTTTGATTATGATAAGGAGCTACATATATACTGCATTAACTATAACATCTACAGTAATAATAAAAACACTGAGATTGTCCTCATTTGAATTACGTTATGTTATTGTCATGTCATGATCAATGAATAGTAAAACCAGAACATATTTGTGACTTCAGTGGTATTTTTTGCAGAAGCTGAATCTTCTTAATCTGTTTCCATGCTGGTGCTGCAGGTGTGTCTAATTCACAGCTTTCCCAACACAGCTGGCTTACCTCAACCCCCCGGTGTTAAAAAGCCCCCCTCCCAATCCTCCTTGCACAGCAGCTGTAATTGCGGAACAACTGGGATTTCACAGGCCCTGGAAAGTGGGATCTGTCCATGCTGAAAGCAGATAGGGTGGGAACGGCCGTAGTTCAGCCTTCAGCCCTTTCCCGGGGGAAAGGAAATGTTGCTCGCTGTGGCTGCACAGAGCCTTTTGGCAGACAGTGTTTTTATGGGTATTTAATGCCACCTATGGGGCAGCCTACATAGTCAGACCCCTGAATGCAGCCAAGAGTCACGGGCCGCAACGACCCAGAGTCCCAGGCGAAACAGATGGGGCTTTTTGACTGGGGAGATAAAGAATTTGTTTAGAGAGTAGTGAATTAAGAAGTCTCGAGTGAACCTAAGCCATGGTCTCCGGTGCTCATGTACTTTTACAGCATGGGTCAGACTCCAGCCTACTTCTGTTTCCGGAAAGTGTTTGTGTCTTTTGTCAACGCTTTATAAAATGTCTTACAAAATTATATAAAACACAAGTTGCATTGATTTTTTTCATTATCCCGGCAGTGGTCTTAACCTGCAGTTTATGTAAGCCTCTTTCTTAAACAGAATGGTGTTGTAGCTACAGTAGTGTTACGGCCTTGTGGTATAGGGTAATGTTTGGAATATACTGTATGTAGGCTGGATTCCAGTGATGTAATGGACTTGGATAGTTCCTTAATCTCTGTTCCTCAGGGCTGCAGTCCAGTATGGAGCGGTAACAGGAGGGAACTATTTGAAGTGAGCCATTCCACAAGTGGTATAAATAAAAAAGCGATGATGGAAAGATAAGTTCTTGTCTGTCAGCGCAATATGCAGGAGGCCCAGGTGCAGTAGCCTGAACACTAACTAGTGAGGAAATTCTATCTATTAGCTGACTGCAATTTACTACTTTTTGGAGTCCAGTTATTTTCTGCAGAGTCATAGAATTTCAGTTAAGAATGACGCAACGATGTCCACCGCCACCTATATTTAAGGCATGTGTCAACAGTTCAAGCCCCTTTTGGCATAATAAGGTAGTGTTGGGGTATTGCTGTACATCCTCAGTCTGATAGCAAGCAGTGACAGGACCTGATCAGTGACAGCAAGATTGCTATCAAATCCCTGAACTAGCCAGATCTACTCTAGACCAGTGGTTCCCAAACCTCTCCTCAGACAGGACAAACACAACTGGTTCAATTACTCAACTACACATTAAGCTTTTGACTAATTGTATTAGGTGTGCCATTTCAGGGTTAAAACAAAAACATGGCCTGTCTGGGGTGCCCGAGAGGGTTAGGAACCACTGCTAATCTACTGTCACAGAGAAAGTCAGTTCATTCAAAATGCTACCAAGGCCATTGCTGTAAATATCACTGTTCTCAGTCAATTGACCTGGTAATAGTTTAAAAAATCAAGTTTATGACTGGAAAGGTCTAAATAGTAGCCCTACACATATTTCCTTCAAAAATGCACCAAACTATTTTTGTAATGCATACCAATTCGACTACATTAAAGATTATAGCTTTAGAAGCTTGCATTGTACCCTTTGTTGTTATGCATATGTGCACCAAAATGTTTTGGATTAGCGACACACATGCATCTAAAAAAATGTCAGTGTAAGTAACTTAAAGTGATGTGATTGGCAGGAGTATAGAAGTAGTAGTTGTGGTAATTATACTATATTATTTTTCTGTACAGAAAATGCATGCACAACCCAGACCTATGCTCGATTGTAAGAACATTAGACGCACACAGACACAGACAGTCGCGCAGCATCACTGTGCATCGGGTTATGGTTATGTACTGACTTTTCTGTCCGTGTTCTCGGGGGCCAATCACAACACCGCTTTGTGTTTGAGATGCGCCATGCATTCTGGCTGTTATATTCTCAACTCTTGCAAGCGCATGAGGACCAACGGCGCAAGGCGACTTAAGTGCAATTGAGTATTATTCCAAGCAAATGAAAGTGAACTGGCATTTGTGTCGCTTGACAGCTTTTAGGAAACTTTGGAGGGACATTTTTCTTATTTGGTGTTGATAAAATACAGCGCAACGCTTTCAGTGTGTGGTGCACGATATTTGGACAAGCCTATTCCAGACCACTGTATACTCTAATCAACATACATTTTTTAATGCAACTTCTCTCTTTGGCAACGCGACAATTGCAATCGTTGCATTCCGGCGAACGCGGGTTCGGGAATTGTCACGTATTTTCGAGGATCTCAGTCGTTCCTGGGACATAGCCTACGCGTTTAGGCTGGATGTTGCAGGCAGCGGGTCAGTGAGCGCGAGGACCAAGTGCCTCCAAAGTCCCCAACTCCCCAACCTCTTTTACCTGATGCCTAGAATGATGATTGTCCTTGGAATACTTTTGAATGTCCTCCGTCACGGTAAGCAAAATTCGGCACAGACACCATTACAGCATTTGTTCATAATCTTCTAGTAGTGATGAAACATATTTTGCACTCCAGTGTGCCCCCATGGGTAGAAAACCCATTATTTCTAAATTGTAATGTAACAGCCTTTATCAAATTTTCTGGTTGTCTATCACTTCCAATTTAGGGTTCAACAGACGGACAGTCGGTCAGGTGGAGGCATTTTTTCTAACGGATCTCCAGGGATCATACGCTGGTGCTTATATGTCTAAATATAGAAGGACATTGGTTCAGGAAGCACTCTGGATGAGACAAACACTTAAATTGTCTATAATGGTTTTACTTAAATTTTATAACAATTTTATAAGAAATAGAATATTGATAATCCTTTTACAGTATGAATTATTTACTGTTGGCCTATTAATAGTTTCAAAGCAACATCTCAACATCAAAACTGTTCCTTAAGCCAAATATTGCCCATTTTAGGCAGAGAACACAATTTACGAAAACAACAATAACATTTGTAATGTCTTTAGGATCAATATATATATATATATATATATATATATATATATATATATATATATATATATATATATATATATATATATAGGGTTTACTTGTGTTTTCATGAAATTCTTATTCAAAGTTAATGTTAGTCTATGAACTCATGTTAGAGTCCTTGCTATTTCTGACAAAGGAGCAATATTCTTAATTGCTAGTCCTATTAAATCAGTAGTAATCTTTCATACCAAGACTTTGTGAGTAAAACTGAAGCACTTACATTAGCTCCCAAAGGCGAGCAAGAGCATGAGGCAGGGTGATCTATGGTTATATAGATATAGTTATGACCATATCTCCATGACATCATTTTGAAGGTCTTATAGCACGACTGGACTGGAAAACATGTTCTGTCTAAGCCTTTTACAGTTCTACTCTGCATTTTATCACCTGTTTTCCAGGATATTGTTTTACTGAGACAGATGCATATAATAATGTAAAATTCATACTTATTTATGATATAGTTCGAAAAACACTAGCCAGCATGTCTTCCACAAAGGTATGAACACGATGTCTGGTAAACTAGACTATATATTCTCATTCAAAGACACCCATTCTGAGAAGCATGCTGTTATGGATTAGCATCCTAAACCACAAATGAGTACATCCATGCATACAACTGAGGCAAAAAATGTCCAGGCTTTTGCCAGACTGGTCATTAAATTGTGACGATTAATATACCTGTAAAGAACTAATGGCCCAATCAATCCTTATAAATCATATCCCCTCTACATTTACGTTTCAATCAGAGCATTAAAAATTGCTGTGTTTGTTCAGGATGATCTTCTTCAGAATGATTAAATGTTCTCCTCAATGATCTACAATGTAGTTGTCATTGGTAATTGAGTTGTACATCAGTCACCATCCTACTTCTTGCATCAACCTAAAAGTTATGCTTGAAACAAACAGAATTCATCCAAGCCAAATGTGAGACACCAAACAAAATAGGAAAAATGTTTGCCTAGCAACTCATAGAGGTGGCTAATAGGTCTCCAAACAGTGACGACTGCAATTAGAAAAACGAGCCGTGGGTCACTTTGAAAACTCAGTGTAATACCACCGGACAAGTCGATCGTCTTTAGTATTGTTTTAATGGACCACAGATTGCCAGACAGCCATTTGGCTCCTGGGGCTACCCATCATTCAGAGGCGTGTGGTACCTCCTGGCAGTTTCACTGTAATATCCATTTTTTAACCATGTCTGTTTCAAATGATACGGCTAAGGACATATCTAATGTAGTGATAGTATTAGTTGTCTGGCACACCTCGCAGTGAGTCTGTCGTGAACAACACCACCCCAGACCGCTCGTAACAACGGGCTGTAAAAGCCCAACTGAAAGATGAAAGCATAAATGCACTGATGCTGCTGTTGTGTGTGATGTTCCTCCACCTGACGAGGACCTCCTTTGTTGTTATGCTTTTTGTTACAGTGAGCTCCTTTATGACTGTAAAATCCAATCCACAAACCCCTTTGTCTGCTTGAAGATGGGGCATGTTAAGTCCTAGTTTGAGGGGCC
>JACXGM010007350.1:17960-31043 GCA_016801145.1 Umbra pygmaea
GATCTACCTCTAAATCTTGATTTCTTTGCACTAATTGTACATTTACTTACATCTACCTCTTTCAATTTTGACTGTATTTTCTATCTTTCTTCCTTACTCTACAATCTGTGTAATTCTTGTGTATTTGTATTCATGTGTAACTATGTCTGTACTTGCACCTTTTTGCTTTATCTTGGCCAGGTCGCCGTTTTAAATGAGATTGTTCTCAACGTGCCCACCTGGTTAAATAAAGGTTAAATAAAAAATAAAAATAAAAGCTGGCAGATGGATCAAATACATAGGCTACTGTAGATCTGTGTGTAACTCCAGAGCATTGTGTAAATGAAATCGAACTACTGCCTGTCATTAATAATATGAAGATGTCACAAAGCCATGCTTACAATTAACAGCCTGCAGAGAAAAACAAACAAAATAAAACAAGATTGTAACGTAAATGCAAATTAAGAAAATATTGCACATATTTGCAAAAAGAACACTCAAATGTATTCTGTAATTATATTGGCATGTTATGTAATTCATCCTCATAAATAATACGGTAAACAGAACAAAATCATGTTTAAAACTGATATTCCCATCGATGTCTTTGTCTGGCGGTGCAGATCGATAGATAAATAGCTGATGATTGATAGATAGATAGTCTTTATTGTCCTTTGGGGAATATTGTTTTCATAGTATAAATGTCGTAATCAGATACAGAAACATAGTGTTAATTTATATGCATTTAGTTCGTTTTATTTTTAAATGTGTTCCATCGGGACGCATGTCTTAACCATTTTGAAAGGTGCAAGAAATTCAATTTTTGCAGAACTATTTTCCATTTACAATTAGATTAATATAGACACCTCTAGATTATCAGGTACAATCAAATGAATGGTTATAAAAAGCCATGCCATCACAATGCGTAATGACGCACAGTAGCTGATCTTGCACTGTTAGAAGATAATAACAATAATAATAATAGCCTAATGCATATTATTTATGGCCGCCTTTCATAACACTAATAACAGGATTTCTGGCAACTGGCACTTTCCAGATGGATTTGACTGCCAGGTCAGGGATATCTCAGCCAACCCATAGCCGGGTTATGCGAGGCGTGTTAGTTGGTATAATAGGCTTGTTGCATAGTTACATGAAGTTTCCTTACACGGCGGGTGAACAGGCAAACAAAAAACACATTTTGCAGCTATGTCCGGTTTCCCAAATGTAATCGGTGCTATTGACTGCAGTCATATTGCCATAAGGGCAACGAATGAGAAGGAACATGCTTTCATTAATTGAAAACATTTTTATTCCGCCAACGTCAAAATAATTTGTGATGCAGACATGTTGCTGTAACGTAACCAATTTTCCCCTACCCGTGGCAGACACACTTTCACAAAGAAACGCTAGACGCTTTGACATCGACTGATATCTGACCACTTTTTATTTCAGCCACGGTCCGACTTTCTTACAGCGTCTGCAACCTTTTGCCACTCCAACGCCGTTTCGGCATTGGTAATAGGCACACTGTGCCCTTCAAACAACATTTTCCTGTCTTTCACCTCGCCAACAATATTTTCTACTTCACATCGAGTGAAGTTGCTTTTTTGGATTTTCTGTATTTTCCATGATTTCTTAATCAATTAATATTAATTTTGGGGCGTTTCACTGACTATTTATTGCCAAATATGGGCGTGACATGTAGACGCAAAAGCTGAGCCACGTATTAGACTTGATTGTGATTTATAAAGTAAAAAACTGAGTAGGACGTGTGTGCGCACGGTTTTATAAATCTGAATATTTCTATGCGTACGCACGTCCTATATTTCGTCCGTTCGCCACTTATGATGCAAATCCACCGCAAAATTTTATAAATGAGGCCCCTGGTCCCAGCCGCACCAGAGGATGAGCCACCACCACCGCCAAAAAGCAGCAAAACTCCTCTGACCGATTCACAGACTGGGAAGACAGTGTGTCCTGCGTTTCAGCGCCAAAGCCTGTTGATGCTGAAATACAGCAGCTGACTCTCAGCAACTGACCCTCGAACAACCCAGAACTCGAGTAGGGCGCTTGAATGGTCGAAGTTCAACAGAAAGCTCTTTCCTGTGCTCTCTAAACTTGCATGTTTCATTTTGAGTCCCTGCATCTAGTGCACCATCAGAGAGGCATTTAGTGTGTATGGGCGCATCTTGGAAGAGAGATGCACAAGCAGTCAGTAACATTCTCTTTCTCCACAGCAATCTTAAGTAGCCCAAATGATTCATATGTTTCATTTATTCATTATCTTCATATAATTTATTATTATTTAGGCCATTCATAAGTCTAATTTTGCTATTTGTTAATTACATAAACAGGTGTGATGATGCCTGTGTTTTAGAGCATAGGCTATGTTTGTATGATTTTTTTTAAAGAAAATACTTTGAAGCATCTGGCTATATAGCTTATATTTTCTAAGCTGTTGTGTTTGTCATTTTACACCTCATTCCAAATTACTATACAAACGACAGTTTACACTGATTATCCTAAATTATCACGATGAGGTGTGTGGTGTAGAGAGAGGGAGACCCAGGCAGGTAGATGGTAGATAAAATAGATGGTTGTTTTAATGAACACAAGTTCAGAGAACATACACATATTTCAGTTGCAGGGTACAGCCGAAGCAAGTACACAACGGATATACTTATATAGCTTAATGTGCTCTCACAGTGGCACGGACACTGATAGCGAACATACAAGTACAGAGCATACGCATAAACTTGCAAACTTCAGCGACTCACTTTTCACAACTTACATTTATGTCGTAGCTCCCGGAAAGCCTTCTCACACAACATAATCTAACATAAATCAATGACCGACACCTCTTCCTATTTTGGCCAGCGTATATATCCAAAAAACGAACTAACTAATAAACCACGGCTGAACTCAATCACCCCTTCAACCTACAAAATACCAGCCTAATCTAAACCTAAACCCTATTTTAGCAATAGCCAAACTAGCGAGAGGTGTCACACTCTTAAAGGGACATATAGACATATTAAACACAAACCTACATGCAATGCACTGATATATTATAAGGAAAACACAAAATACATAAACTAAACCAATATATAGAGTTCTTTCTCTATGTCCTGTTCACGCCTGCCATCTGCTGTGTGACATAAATAGTAACTGCAAATGACAGTCAGTATAAGTCACCAACTGTTAGGGTATATGTCGAATTTCATTGAACAAAAACTGAAAATTCACTCTTCCAATTTATTAAGCACAACAGACTTTCAAAACATGTTATAGGTTGTAAAGAACTGAACTGAACATGGTCATTTGTTGAATTTGCAGCATTAGGAGGTCATATCTACTGAAATCAAAAGCTAGCATTGAGGTCAGGTGAGAATGGGGGCCACACCATGAGTTTCTCTCCTTTTATGTCCATAGCAGCCAATGACACAGAGGTATTCTTTGCAGCATGAGATGGTGCATTGTTATGCATGAAGATGATTTTGCTACAAAAGGCACAGTTCGTCTTTTGTACCATGGAAGAAAGTGGTCAGTCAGAAATACTATATACTTTGCCGACATCATTTTCCCACCTTCAAACACCCAAAGGGGGCCTACCAGCTCTCTCCCCCCGTAAAGGGGCCTACCAGCTCTTTCTTCATGATTCTTGCCCAAAACATGACTCTGCCACCTCCTTGCTGATTCCCGACCTGGCACGCACCAAAGTAATGTCATGGGACGCCGTAACTATTTATACTCGTGCCTGGTGCTTGCGACACTAGTTGCAGTCTTCTCCTGAACAGAGGTGTTGCAGCTGAGGAGAGTAATGAATTTGATATTTTCACGGAATAGAAGAAGAAGAAAAAGGTAAACGATGGCAGAACTGGCTGTAGCATTGATGTTAATCTCAACAGTGGCTAAGATTATCTTAACTGTGTTGTTATGAACCATTTACAGTTTTATTATGAACCATTAACTGTGTTATTATGAATCGTTTACTGTGCCCTCGAACTCGTCCATGCTTCCTGTTTCCGTTTTGTCGCGCGCCACTGAAAAAAAGAGTGGTGCGTGCCCTTGGCTCGTGTGCTCGAAATCCCTGCGCGCCAGCAAAATCTACGTCATTTTGAAGTCAATTTGGCGCGCGCCTGGTCGGGAACGTTAAGTATACTGCAAACATTATTGGGACATGGTGGCTATCCACCAACCATCCACTATCCCATCCATCTGGGCAATCCAGGGTTGCACGGCACTCATCAGTAAACAAGACTGTTTGAAAATCTGTCTTCATGTATTTCTAGGCCCACTGCAACCTATTCTGCTTGTGAGCATTGGTCAAGGGTGGCCAAATAGTAGGTTTATGCACAACTGCAAGCCTTTGGAGGATCCTACACCTTGGCACCAGCAGCTTTGAATACCTGTTTGCTGCTTTGTAATGGCATTTTAGCAGCTGCTCTCTTAATCTGATGAATTTGTCTAGCAGTAACCTTTAACATTACGCCTGTATCTGTCCAAAACTGTCTGTGCTCTGAATCAGCCACATCTTTTCACAGTATGATGATCACGCTTAGGTTTTTGTGAAATATTAAATGTCTTCATACCTTGTCCAAGGCAATGCACAATTTCAGGCTTTTCCGCAGCACAGAAATCATTTTTCTTTCCCATATTGCTTGAAACTAATTTCTTAAGTAGTTTTCCTTTAATTGGGCTCACCTGGCAAACTAATTATCACAGGTGTCTGAGATTGATTACAGTGATCCAAAGAGCCCAGAGACACTAACATCCATGAGTTTGATTGAAAAACAAAAAAAATCTGTTCACCCAGTTTCATGAATAGAATGTTTGCTCTGAAAAAGCCCTATTGCACCTTTTTTTATATTGTAATGACCTCGCTAATAGTTGAATTAAACAATGTCCACAACAGAGTTTACACAGTAGAATAAATATAGAACGACCATTCTAATTCAAATCGAAGTAGCAGAATGGTCAAAGCGACTGCTATTTTTATGTGTACCATTCCATTGCAAAGATCTAGCAGCCTACTTCCGCATAAACGGATTTGCGGCAAGTCACAGACTCACTAGTTTATTATTTTTAGCATATGCGGGCCAAGCACAGGGAGTAACTACTTTAGTATTTCATGATAAGGCTATTGGAGTTAGACTCCTGTATATATTGCTAGATAAAAGAAGAGCACCACTCCAGCTAGGATGGAGTCCGTCATTCTTTAGCAGGTTAGGCTTGAGGCGAGTCCCAAAATTATTTTCAAATTCTTTCTCCTGTGACGGGCAGAACTCCATCTTCAGCCAGCGATTGAGTTGTGTGAGTCTGCTGTAGATCTTGTCACTACCCCTAACTGGGAGGGGTCCAGAGACAATTACTCAATATTGAAACATCTTTCTAGCTAATTTTTAAGCTGAAGCTATGTTCTGCTTATTAACCTCTTACCGTTTCATCCTAACATCGTTGGTGCCAACGTGAATAACAATATCTCTATACTCTCTAGCCTTGCCCGTTTTTGATTTCACTAGTACCAACCTCAGATTAGGACAGACATCTGCCCCACACTGTCAACAATGGCCAAAAGCAACTCCAGCAACTTCCACAACACACAAACTAGTAATTAATTAATTCCTTCACATTCACAAAGACAAACAACTCACTTGTGCAGACAGCTGAAGCAGCAGAGATATGCGGCTTCTCCCTCACATCTCATCTCTATGCGGCTTCCCACAGACATTTCTGAAGCTCAGATACCCGAGACAGGAGAGGACTCTGGCTGCTATAAGGTAGCTATGGGTAAATAACTGTGATGGTCTGGACCCTGAGCAGCGTGAACAGCTGTGGGAGTTGCTGTTTGAGTAGCTTTGCTTTTTGTGAGGAGTTGGGGCAAACATCTTGTTCAACATGACATCAGCACAGGGGACACATGTCTTTTGGTGCCTTTTTGGGGCGCTCTTTTGGGTTTTGTTCTTCATTGTGGCCCTTGGAGGGGGACTCTGTAATGGTGTTCCAAAAAGGTATACCATTCCATGGACTGAGATATGGACTCAAGTAGATATAGAGTATCAATAATATTGTCCAGGCTATTTTAGAATTTGTTTATAGAATAAGCAATAATTCAGCTATTTCACAGCTTTTTGTTTTGTTCCAAAGCACACCAAAGGCATATATGCAAAATGGAAGGGTACCAATACTTTTTGCCACATCTGTATGTACATTTTACATTTATGGTACAGTTTAGCTCATCAGCAGACATCCTTATCTAGAGTGACTTACAGTAAGTACTGGGATATACCCCTGGCCAGCTAAAAGACACAACATCTGGCACAGTCAGAAATTGAACCAGCAACCTAACCATTGAGCCATCTGACGCCCCTATGTAGGTTTTCCATGTTAAGACCACTTTTAGCAATTTTAATATGAAATATGGCAAATTTGCCTTATGGCCATTAATAAAATAATATTTTGTTTCAGCTTGACTGGAGTATCTCCGTTTGCTGGAGAGAATGACCGCAGCTCCGTACTCAACATTAGGAACTACAATGTGGCTTTTGAGGAGAGTATGTTTGCTGACCTTTGTCGTGAAGCCAAAGGATTCATCATTAAACTGCTGGTGGCAGACAGACTGTGAGTGGCAAATGTAGATTTTAACATGTTCAAATTAAGTTAAATGTAAAATGTAAAATTGTATTGTGTCAAACATTTAGGAGGCCTGATACCCAAGATTGTCTCCGTCATCCATGGTTTAAGGTAAGTTGTGAGCAATGGACTCTTGTTTGGATGACAAACAAAGATTGCTATAGGGTTCTGATCTGAATTTGAATCCCCTGTAATTCAATTGCGTAAGACATTTAGGAATGTAACAAGTATTACTTGTTAAACTTTTCTGCCTTTCTTTTGTCATCAAGACACTTACCAAGGGGAAAGCCATAAGCACAGAGGCCCTCAAGAAGTTTGTGTCTCGCCGAAGGTGGCAGGTAAGCAATTTGTTATTACATTTGTTTTACAAATATTAAATTGTAAAATTTAATTAATTATATAAGTTGCTATGTCTAATATCTTGGTTGTGGCCACTTTTGCAGCGGTCCCTTATCAGCTACAAATCCAAAATGGTCATGAGGACCATCCCTGAATTGCTGAATGACTCATCTAGTCACATCTCCATTGCTGTGCCCAGACACCTGAAAGAGGGCTCACCTCCGCCATCATCATCCTCAGACTCTGATGAAGATATAGATGAACTGCCCTTCATTCCAATGCCACTCACCATGGAGTTCTCTGGATCAAGGATGTCTCTGAACGAAATCCATGAAGATCAGGATGGTAAGGGCAAACTGAATGGCCCCGTGGACAGGACAGGATCAGGAGTCGGTCCTGGCCAAGAGGTGATGGAGAGTGAATCTGAAGAGAAAGAGGCTGGAGATTCTGCAGGTAGGGGTCGTGCCAGGAATAGGTTGATGCAAGAAAATGAAAAGGAGTCTTTGGTTGAGGAGCCTTCCGCAGAGTTAAAAGTGTCTGAAAAGGCAAGAAGGCCCTTGCGCAGAGGATCAAGTTTGGAGATGGACAAGCCAGAGGAAGAACCCAGAAGGGGGCCACTGCGTAGAGGGGGCTCTGCTGACAGTGCACTGCTACTACATATTGTGCCAGAAGAGGGTGGAGAAGAGGAATCCTCTGAGAAGGGCAGGCGTGTCCTCAAAAAGACAGTATCCATGGAGCTGCCTAGGAGAAGTGTGAGCCCAGGGCCTCTGAGTCAGGAAGACTATGCTCTCAAACTGGAACTGATGAGACAGAGGTTGCTCCGAGGCGGCTCGGTGGACAAGAAGATGAGTGGTTTGCGTGGACCCCTGCTGGAGACACTGGGTATGGACAATGGAAAGCAGAGGTCATCATCACTGGAGCGCTACTCACGCGCCCCCCGATTAGGGGGTTCCTCGTTAACTAGAGCGGCCTCCAGTGACGAACCCAGAGAAGACATGCCCAAACCCAAAATGCTTCGCAAGAGTGCCTCCTTCAGTCAAGGAGATGATGTTGAGCCCATTGCCCTGCACAGGCGCTCTGGGGCACCACTGGAGATCCCACTGGCTCAGATAGAGGAGAGAAGGCTGAAAGAGGCCATATCAATGTCTGCTCTCACAGAGCCATTTAAGAATGACTCCCGGCCTGTGACTCCCAGGGAACCTTCTCCTAAACTGCACACACCAAGCCCAGATCCTGGGATACTTGAGACAACAAAAAATATGGAGGATGAGGACTCGTCAACTGACAAGGAGATTAAGGCTGAGGAAAAAATGGATGGTGTGAACACAGACAGTAATGCCGATGAACAATCAAGCACAAGTGGATTTTCAGAGAAGGACATGAGCATGTCAGAGGAAGCAATGACTGAACCAGAGTATGTGCACTCTAGCGAGCATATACCTCCTTGGAGGGAGTCTGTGAGGGTTGTTATATCAGAGGAACCAATGGAGGAAGAGAGAGAAGAGATTGACAAAAGAAAAACTGTTCCTTTTGTGGAACTAAATGTTAGAGATGTTGAAGAAGTACAAAAAGAATTGCAGAAAGAAGTAGAAGGAGAAGAGGAATTGAAGGCACCACTGAAATCTAATGAGATGGTCATTACTACAAATTCCATCAGGGTCATGCCAGCACCTGCATTTTCCAAAGCACAAGGAAGTGAAATGAATGCCTCTCCACCTGCCCTGACTGTGCTCCCAGATGGTAGGACCTCTGCATATGCTAGTATAATGCAGACAATCATGGTACCCTCGCTTCAACCTCTAGCTAGCCCATTGTTAGCTGAGTCATCCCCTATAGTTGTTCCAGCCCCTTATCAAGCATCAACAACTACACCGGACTTATCAAAGCCAGTCACTCAGCCTTCAACACTTGGGGAACACCCTGCAGTTTTCTCAAGGGTAGCGTCCCCTGAGCTCCTGGAACCAAGTCTACCCACTGTTTCACCACACCCTACACACCAGCATGAGATCTTGCCAGGGAGAGAAGTCATTCCAGATATTGCCTCAGAGGAAGTGTTTGAATCTCGCTTTAAAAAGCGTGAGTCTTCCCTCACTCGAGGCCTGAAACTTCTCAACTGGTCAAAGCCTGAGGAGAAACAAGTCGCCCCTTCAAATACTGCTGAGTTGGGAGAAGATGTGTATCGCCATGTGCCTGTTGGAGCACCACTAGAGTTTGTCCCCAGAAGACTGGAGGAGAAGTCCAAGTCAGTGCTGGATCTCCGTGAAGCCCAAAAGGACCAAGGTTTTATGAGACGACTCTCCATGCGCCTCAAGAGGACTCCATCAACTGAACACAAGGAAGGTAAACCCAATGAAGAAGATAAGGTGACTCCCAGGCGTCGGCTCTCCTGGGCTCTTCCTGGTAGAAGAGGATCTCAGTCCCAGGAAAGGAAGGAGGTGGAGATGACAAGGTTGGATGGGGGAATTGAAGCACCGGTCCAAGAGAACAATGAATCCAAAAAGCCCAACGAGTCACCAGTCATGGCCATGCGCAGGAAGATTGAGTCAACTGTGTCAGGGATATCCATGAGGATCCGCAGTGCCTCAGAGGAGAGGAAGGTAGCAGCAGAAGAGAGGGAAGCAAACAAGCCAGAAACCAAGAAGACTCCACTGTTCTCCATTCTGCGCAGATCGACTTCTGAGGGACGAAGCCTAAAGAGTATGGCTGGACCTGGTGTCCCTCAGAATCAGCTGGCTTCTCAGTCTGGCACAGGAGCCTCCTCAGATTCCCTGGATTCCTTGTCAAACGTCAAGTCAGAAACAGTATACAAGGGTAAGGCACTTTTGACTATTTATCATATATTCATTAACATTAATGTTAAGTGTTAAGATGATTAGATGCAAAGCCTTCCGCCTTCTTCCACATACAAACCTTTCTACTCACATACTGAGAGGATAATTCTTCAGGTGCCAGATTTGGTGAAATGGCCTAAGCTTTAGACCACACATGCCCCTTGGTGACCAGGGTTTGAATTTGGCTAACTCTGTGCCCTTCCTCTTTGTCTCTCCAAAATATCTGTTTCCCTAACCTATGCTTCCTACTGTCCTGTCATTAAAAAATCCCTAAAATAAGATAATAAATTAATTCTTAGGATAATGCCATATGTTTCTAACCTCACATTTTTCTTCGTTACTGTTTATGTTGATTTCCGTTTTAGTTATATTTCTTCCCTCTGGCAGGAGCAGAGAACGAGCGTAGGTCTCGTTGGGACCGTTGGGGCCTAACCAGAGGAAGCAAGAAGGACAAGACCGTATCCCAGCCTGATATCCCAGCCGCTATTGCCAGAGAGAATGGCTCTCTGCGCTCTCGCTCATATTCCAGACTGGCCTCTGGTAATGCTTAATACCCTCCACATCTGAACTCTTTATTCTAGCAACTCTGGTCTCTTGACAAACCCAAGCCTCCCCTAACTAGGGCCCTAGGAAATCTGTGTTATTTTTTTCCAAATTCCGTGATTTGGACAAAGTTGCATTGAGAAGCCTGCACCCGAACCTAAAATATAGAGAATTTTGCTGTACAGCCAGGTAGGCTAAATTTACTTTCCATATGATCAAAGTACTTATTTCTAGACAGGGAGAAGGCTATTTCACGAAATATTAGTCATGTTAATAACACATTATTTCTTCTTACAGATGAATCTACCCACAATAAAAAATAAAAGATTAGACAAAGATTTCCTAAGATATGGAAGAAAAGTGGAACAACGTCAAACAAAAATATTTATAAACGTTATTTTAAGAAGTTGTATTAGGCGCAATCGTGTGGACAAAGCCATAACATTCAGCAGCAGTCCCGCTATTTCAACCTTGCTCTCCCTGAGTGCGAGCTGCCTGATTAGCAAGACCGTCAGAGAATTGCTTCAGGCGAAGGAACATAGTAGCCTATACCTAGTTATATGCATCTGGATAAGTGATTGAATGGAGAAAAACAAGTGTTGTTTGATTGGAAAATTTAGAATGGAGTGAATACTGTTGTTAATAGCTGTCAGTTATCAAGCGGATTACAATGTTTGAACTATATGACGGAGCGCATGCTGACCAAATTCGGTAGAGAAACACACTGCATATAGCCTATATATAGAGTGCAAATTAACTTCCATGTTTGCTGCCTTTTGTATTAGGACAAACTCAATGACAGTTGTTAATATTACTGGAATATATTTGGATTATAGAAAAAATACATATAGATTGGTCAAAAATATGCAAATTCCGCAAGATTCCGTGTTATAAGTAAATTCCGTTTTTATTGATAGATTCCGCGATTCCGTCCGTGTTTTCCACAACGCGGAAACAATAGGGCCCTACCTAACTGTCTGACAAAGATTATGTTGTTCAATTAAGTTAGTGTTAACTTTGCTGATTTTTTCAGTATTACATTAACGTAAGGAAGGTTAGCAGATTTTGGAAGGTGTGGTAAATTCTCTTCATACCTACCTTGAAATGTTGCAGAAGGAGACATCCAAGAGAGCTTTTGGTTGATTAAACCCTTTGGAACATTGTCAAGAAGCTACATAACATTGTTAAAAGCATAAACAACACTTAACTTTTACCCTCTTCATCTTTAATGTTCAAGTTGTTGTCCCCATGTCACTTTAATAAGCTAGCTTGGTCAGGGGTTCCCAACCTGTTCACACATGAGATCTACTTTTTAATTTGCCAGTCTGTTGAGGTCTACCAATCTAGTCCCCAACAACAAAATGTTTGCAAATGAAACATTTGATAAATTCACACTCCAATAGACCAAAACTTTTGTATACAATGTTTAATTCTGTAATTATTCAGACCTGTCAATATGAAGTACAGTGCCTTGCGAAAGTATTTGGCCCCCTTTCGACCTTTTGCCACATTTCAGGCTTCAAACATAAAGATATAAAACTGTAATTTTTTGTGAAGAAGCAACAACAAGTGGGACACAATCATGAAGTGGAAGGAAATTTCGTGGATATTTCAAACTTTTTTAACAAATAAAAAACGGACAAATTGGGCGAGCAAAATTATTCAGCCCCTTTACTTTCAGTGCAGCAAACTCTCTCCAGAAGTTCAGTGAGGATCTCTGAATGATCCAATGTTGACCTAAATGACTAATGATAATAAATAGAATCCACCTGTGTGTAATCAAGTCTCCATATAAATGCACCTGCTCTGTGATAGTCTCAGAGGTCCATTGAAAGCACAGAGAGCATCATGAAGAACAAGGAACACACCAGGCAGGTCCGAGATACTGTTGTGGAGAAGTTTAAAGCCGGATTTGGATACAGAAAGATTTCCAAGCTTTAAACATCCCAAGGAGCACTGTGCAAGCGATAATATTGAAATGGAAGGAGTATCAGACCACTGCAAATCTACCAAGACCCGGCCGTCCCTCTAAACTTTCAGCTCATACAAGGAGAAGACTGATCAGAGATGCAGCCAAGAGGCCCATGATCACTCTGGATGAACTACAGAGATCTACAGCTGAGGTGGGCGAGTCTGTCCATAGGACAACAATCAGTCGTATACTGCACAAATCTGGCCTTTATGGAAGAGTGGCAAGAAGAAAGCCATTTCTGAAAGATATCCATAAAAAGTGTCGTTTAAAATTTGCCACAAGCCACCTGGGAGACAAACCAAAGATGTGGAAGAAGGTGCTCTGGTCAGATGAAACCAAAATCGAACTTTTTGGCAACAATGCAAAATGTTATTTTTGACGTAAAAGCAACATAGCTCATCACCCTGAACACACCATCCCCACTGTCAAACATGGTGGTGGCAGCATCATGGTTTGGGCCTGCTTCTCTTCAGCAGGGACAGGGAAGATGGCTAAAATTGATGGAAAGATGGATGGAGCCAAATACAGGACCATTCTGGAAGAATCTGCAAAAGACCTGAGACTGGGACGGAGATTTGTCTTCCAACAAGACATTGGCCCTCATTTATGAAACGTGCGTACGACCTAAAACAGGCGTACGACGGGCGTACGGCGATTCATACGCAAAGCAGCGGATTTATCAATTTGAACGTGATCGTAGGCTGCGATAAAATCTCACGTCTGGTCTGACTTCGTGTACGCAAATTCTATAGTGTGACTAGCGGTGTTCATGGTATAACCACCCGG
>JACXGM010007351.1:0-30877 GCA_016801145.1 Umbra pygmaea
GGGGGGGGGGGGGGGTGTTGGGTGTATAAGCACCTCCTTCGGCGGGTGCACGTGGACGTCCTCAGGCGGCATCAGCAGAATGGTGCTCAGGGTGCGGGCGTTCATCTTAGCCACTGGGATGGTGAAGACTAGGATCCAGGCGAGGAAGCAGGCCAGGCTGTGGATTACCCCCAGGAGTGGGTAGCCTAGCAGGAGCCACGTGTACGTACTGACACGAAGCTGCTCTCAGGACCAGCCAGCAAGCATGCAATAAAAGTCACACAAAGGAAGAGACAAAGTACCTGTTATGACTGAGGCTTGAAAAGCAGTTTAATCAGGCAATCATATTTTTATTTGATTAATTAACATTAATTGAGTTTAGAGAAGAGGTTAAATGACATTGGGGTTGAGACTGTCACTAAGAGGACAAACCTTACCCAGTAGCGCGTTGATTGTGGGGGGTCGATGGGAACCGGGACGGAAAAGGGCGTTAGCAGGGGCGTAGTCTCTTTGACCTCCTTTCTCTTCTCTGAGCTGGGCTCTTCTAGAATGGGCTTGCAGTCAGCGAACTTCACACAGCACTGCTTGACCAGGTTGCTGGTCTAACCAGCCAGGAGAAGAAAACAAGGAAAGCACGAGAAAGGATTAAAAACTAAGAGAAAAGGGACAGACCAAAAGATTGACATGAAGCCCAAAAGACAGCAATGGAGACTGGCTGTGTAAATGTCACACAAAGAAAATATTGAATAATGTTAACATAGTACACTGGTATCAGTATAGAATTAGCACTACTTTTCAGACTACACTGCTGTAAAAATATGGTCCAGAAAGTGCAATTGATTCATCAACGGCGATTGAGCAAATAGCAAAATAATAGTACTATTGTAACCTTTTGTATAGACTTTCCAAATGGCCATAGAAAGTAACCAGATAACTTCCAGCACAGCTTCCCTGAAACAAGGATTGAGACACCATGTTACATTTTTACATTTCAGTCATCCATATGTTATATTACGGTTTGAATCATATGAGGTTATCCATATTTCATAAATATATTTAAAAAAATATGTGGTGCGTTATAGAAAAGTTGTCATACCGTAGGGAACTCCGATGATGGTAAGAAACATTAAGCCCGAAACCAAAAGGTATGCTAAAGAGATCCACCATCCAAACAAAAACAAGTAAACTATGTTTCCACAAGTGATCAAAGAACCTGAAATCAAACAGGAGAACATTTGAAATATTGTGCTTAAGTCAGCAGCATATTGTCAACTCAATATCCAGAGCAAGCTACAATTGTGCACATTTTTCCAAACATTTCCAAAATAGTAATTTTGAACTTAATATAGACTGGGTGCTTCAATTTTTGTTGTTACATAAACCAACAAGGTGTAAGGACGTCAAAAGAAAACACTATGACAAATAAACTGAAGACATATTTCCAAAATGGTTTAAGACCATTCTGCCTGGGAAAGCCATAAACAGCATTTGTTAAAGAAGTTCAGAAAGCATCTCTCTATCCTGGAAAGCCTACTGATCACATGCCCGATGTTCTAACCAGAATCATATTCTAAGGAATAATAGCAAATGGGACAGATGTTAACCTGACTCGTGTTTGATAAAATTCAGCTCCGAGTAGAGTTCCTTGACAATGTCAGACCGGTCTTCAATAGGCCTTTCAGTCACGTGACTCTTCCATTTTCTGAAGCCAAACTGAAAATGAGCACACACGTTTTGTAACTCAGGCACACTAAAAACGAAAAAATTTTTAGCCAACAGGACAACAGCTCAACCCACCTTGTAGTTGTTGGCTAGTTTCTGGGCCTCCACTTCATTCTCCACACAGATGGTGGTCCTCAAGCTAGTGGCCTCCTGCCAAACCTCTTCCCCACGGCATGAGGCAGTGAGACGTCCTGAGGGAACATATGAAATGGCATTGGCAGGAGGAAAAAAATGGGTGAGCCATTTCATGGCATACTACACACAAACTAATTATACCTATGAATAAAAAATATATATTTGGACGAAGGACGGTATAGCTTCAGGAGGCAACAGGGCCCGTTTGCCATATACTCAAATCGTAACAACAGTAGAGCACTGTGCTACCGTACGACACCCGGCATATAATTTGTATGGGCCGCCCGTGCATACTGGGAATTTACCTTGGTGTGTAGATAGGCATTTGGGGGTGTATTGGAAGTGGTACTCTACATCTGGAGAAGGGGTGTCAGGCACATGGCTGCCTGTGCCCAAACACATCCGGTCACACTGTGATGTACGGCGGTAGAACCTAACATCCTGGTCCCATATGTTATCTTAAGGGACAAAAGTGAGGGAAATGCACAGTGGTATGAAATATCACCTTCCTTTCAATGTCAATGTAGTGCACAGACAATAATTATTTTTTTCTCCATTATTTGTGCTGAAAGTGGGTGACTAATGAAAAGCTCTTGATGGTCACATGCAAGAACACTTAACAATCCAGGAAAAGGGGTGTGACTGATTATATTTGCTATGGATTTCACTATTCATCGGACTGACAAACCATTATGAAACTACAGTTATGCCATCCAATAAGGTTTACCGACTCGAAGTGAGCAAGATAACCTGACAACTCTCAAGGATAAAAAAAGACTAATAAAACATAACTTGATATGAAGAGCTTGTAGATCAGAAGAGTAACAACATCTTGTCAATTTGTTAGTTTTCACATTTACCTGCACTTCAAAGAAAACTGGACCATTCATTTTTACAATTTTCGTTCTTTAAGCCAAATAATTTTACACACCCTCTCCCCTTACCGGACAAAGATAGACCAGGACATTTATATTCTACTCAAATGCCAGACGGTCTGTCCAAATGTCATTCTTAAAAGTCCTGATTTGACAAGCAAAATGGGAAAATGTATGTACATGTGACATCAAAGTCAGACTCTTTTTTAATATTAAAATAACCAGTGAATTCACGCACAGAGCCTAATGGAGATATTAGTGGATTTTACATCATATGATCAAAATGTAGCTACTAATTAAAATATTCCCTCCTAAAGTTTTACAAAGCCGTAATATAATACTAAGATTAAGATTTGGCTTTTGAGCTGCTATCTGGCAAATTAATAACTCATACAGAAAATACACCACTTTTGGCCATACATTCAAGATTTTGGTAATCAACCAGTATACAGGCCGACACACGATGCACTTTTAAGTAAAAGGTACTGTAAATTTAACAGACTATGAATAAATATAGGTTTTAAACATCCTCAAATTTTTTTATGTGTTTACTTTAGGTAAATGACAAAACCATTGCCTTGTTTATTAGCTATAATAGAATGTTGCAAGCAACCCACTAGTGCGGCGTGTGTGTTCCAGTAAACAAACCGTAGGTAACCTATGTTATCAAAGGACAGAAAGTAAGTTTAGGATGTCTTACCTGAGCCTTCAGCCGTTGACCTACGCCTAATTCTATCAACGGGGTTAGCTTTAATCTGTGACATTACTAGTTTAATAATAATTCCCATTCAGTTCAAACCACGCGAGTGTATTCTGCTTCCTCACAGTTTAGTTTTCTAAACATTCATGCATGTAATTTAAACAACCCGAGTATTCGTCACGATCATCCTCTGAGACCCGTCTCTCAATCGATTGCATTCTGGGATGTGTAGTGATTCGGTGTCGCATCCAGTCCAAAAAAGTCAATTGTTAAAATATTATCATCTTAGTTAGGGCCTATACATGCTGTTTATTTAAGCAATGAGACATGGGTATGGAATATGGCCAATATGCTATAGGCGCAAATATAAAACCTCAAAATAAAGCAGTTTGAAATCAGACATGTTGATTGGCTGATAACCTTAGTATAGTAAGTAATTAGGCTTCAGCTGCTCTAATCAGGTTCTAATGCATGACACTTCGCGGTGTGTATTGACACAATGCTTAGCCATGGTATATTTTAAATATTTCACAACCCTGCCAATCCTTTATTGCTCTTTTAAACCGGTTACCTATGCAATTATCTATGCAATAAAACGTGATGTCATGTCATACACGTGATCAGCCAATCAGCATTCAGGATTTAAACCATCCAATTTATAACAGAAGACACCTAAACATTCAACTCCTATTGGCACTAGAATCCAACTTCTCCTGCTATGTTATCTCGCAAACGTTTCCCTGGACTGTTTTGTGTGGAAAAAGTGCAGGACGGAAAGATAGACCAAATGCATAAGATTTTAATGCTGAAGCTTTAAAGTGTGAATGGATGTGATAAATATTGGTGCAAATCTGCTAACCAAGCTCATTATTTCAAAGGTGAAATATTCTGTATCCTGTTACTGCACTTGGCTAAGTTCAGGAATGATAAATTGTTAAATAGTCATCTCTATTGATTGCCCAACATCTTGTTAATATTTAGCCTAAGAATTTAGCCAATATCTTACACCAATCTGTCTTTATAAACAAACTAACTAACTAACTAATGAAAAATAGTTCACCTAGAGGTCCTGCAACAAGGTTTATGACTTATATACTCATATTGTCAAGATTTTGGGCACTCATTGTAGGGGACAATCATTATCATTATCTAATCTAGTAAAATAAAGGTAAATAAATTATATATACATAAACAACTAGAATTGTAGGTTTCCTTTATTTACAAATAAACATAGAGCTGCGCAATAAAACTGATACAATTCCTTGTTCAAGATGAGGACAAAACACCATAAGGCTTCATTGAAAATAGAGAAATCGGTTCAGCCAATAAGAACCCACAAAGAAAGCCTGGAATTAAAAACAAAAAATCTGACAGCAAATCAAAACTCTTAGTCATTTCAAAATTCAAAAAGTAGAACATATTTGTTCCCTTGAGTAAACTGGTTGGTCAGTATGCATCATTAGAATTACAGATGATGTATCATCAAGGCAACATTGGATATTTCCCTCCTAATCTATATTTTCACAAAACAAATTTAAGGGAAGTTACATTTGTTTGCACTAATGTTGCAAGAAATGTCCAAACATACAAAACAAATGTGACAGTGTTATTTTATTGCAGTGCTGTACAACTTGCTTACTTTCCAGATATAGTATTTTTTTAAATAACCTCTGATACACACAGCACATTATTTAGTAGGAACTTGGAAAGCAAAATAATGTGTTCCCTTAAAGGACTTTCATAATACTGATTAGAGCTGGGGCATTAAACCAGAAATTATCGCATTGAGCAAACCCACAACTTATTGGAGTCATTTTGCTGACATTGTTCATTATGTTAAATAACCTATTGGGAAATGTGAAGTAGTTATACCTTTTCTAGATTCTGTAACTGTTAATGGGACAATTGATAGCTACAACATTTCAAGCAACACTATTATTATTTTTTTAAATGTTGGTGAACATTGTTATGAACATATTCTCTGTTCTAGGTGTCAATGAAAAGGTACACTGGACTTAGAAGCTAAATAATTATGCATATAGACATTTTGGAAATACTTAAAAGCAAATAAAATATTTTTCATTTTACACCAGGTCAAAGTCTTAAAACATAAACAAGTTGATTGTATTACCGTAAACATAAAAAAATGTATCTAAAATTATCAACGTCAACAATAAAGTAAAAAATAGCATGTGAAAATACTACACAGTAAAGTACAAAAATAACCCTTTTCAATACAATTGTACAGGAAAAAATACTTGCAACTAAACTGATGCACCATATTTCTGATCACTTTTAAGACTCTCAGTTGTGTATTTTCCACCGATATATAAACAAATCCATTTCTCCTCTGATTAAAAAAGCTCACCTTTATGTGATTGCACCAGGCAATATAAAATGAGTACAGTTACATATTTTTGCTGAAATACCAAGTACAAGTTGACAATGGTATACAAAGACTTAGCGAGCCTTATTGTTTCTGCATCAAAGGAGACTATGTATGCATCTCAAATATCTACAGAGTCTTACTCTAATATACAGATGTTGTAAACTATTGACAGCGGAAATTGCTTGTTTCAACATGGGAGTGTGGTCGTGTCTGCCATAACTGTCTGTACTTTTCAGTAACTTGTAGAGGGCAGTAAAATTGCTGGAAAAGCACCTTCAGTAATAAGTCTTATAGAGTCAGATTGCAGTTGTTGGTTTCAGTTTAATACGCACTACCATGTTTTAACAGCAAAGTGCTTAATTCAACAGATGTTGCTCAATTAGTTTAAGGAACATTGTCATAGTTAATATTTTTAAAGGCATTTCATTGAGAACATACTATATACTGCAGCTGGAGGTTGTAGGGAGACAGGAATTGCCTTGTTAGCTATGGAGCTTTCATGAAACTTACCGTTGAACTGGTCAGTTCTTCATTGCCTTCTCCTAGCCCTTCCAACATCACAGATTAGATGTTGACTTCCTGTTTTCTCTTGACCGCAGGAAGTTAAAATGGGAGCACTGTAAGTATCCAGCACTTACGGTCCGTAAAAAAAAGCACAACCATACACGGTCTCTTTTAGAAGTCAGAGTCTGCGTCCATAAGCTCCGCCTCCACAAGGTTTGTTCTAGAGTGGATCTGACCCCACTCCGCCCTCCTTTGACCCCCTTGAGACCTGCCCACATAGGTAGTCCTGCCAGACCCCGGTGCCATTGGCCCCACCTGCCCAGGGTAGCGGAGTGTATCACTGTGCTGCCAGGAAAAGTGTGGTGGTTGGTCGGGACGGCAGCGGGGCCCCAGACCTAGATCCTCAGGCAGGTCACTGAGGGAAAGGTGGGCAGACGTCAGTTTGAGGTCAGGACACCTGCTCGTCTGGCTGGAGGAGGGAAAAGGCCCCAGGGCACCTCCATACCTCTCCTGGTAGGGCAGTGGGTGAGAGGGCCTAAACTCTGGGTAAGAGCCAGGGAGGACATCCTCAGCCTCCTCCTGATGCTGCCTCAAATTGGCCACCAGGCTTCTGTGGCCAGGCAGCTTAGGTAGACGCGGAACGGCGCTGGCGCCAAACTCCCGATGGTGTCGGTCCAGCTCCTCCATTGGGCGTGCCTCCTTCTTCCTCTTCTTTTTCTTTTTCTTCCTCTTCATCATCTCCGGGGATATCTCCACCTCCACCATCCGCAGCTTGTTCCTCTCATCCGGTGGTGGTACTGGATGAGGAATCAGTAGGAGATTCACACTCAGCACTAACATGAGAACATAGCAAAAGATGCAAGCTGCCATTTTGGCCACTGGTTGTAAATGTAGCGCTATTGAGCTGAAACATGTCCCTGAAAATTGTTTACTATATTATAAATTTGTGCTTAATGTCATTAAATCCACCTGACTTAAACTTTGAATTTCCTGTCTTCATAAGTGACAGTGATACTACTTATATTTTATGCACATATTTGCATATTTCACAAAAAGACAAAATGGGCAGTTTAACATAATTTTGTTAATTCCAAAAGTCACATGACCAATTCTACACATTATAAATGAGACAGTGCTACCCAATTAAAGTGCCATCAGTCTTCTTCAGTGTAAATTATCCAGGCTGGGAACATGGGCCCTGTCTGAATCTGTACATGATTGGTTAAATTAAACTGGTTACCATCAGTTTTCATTTCTAGAACGAATGCAGTGAATTCAAGGAAAACAGCCAAGTTCTGACATGCTGTATATATCAATATGCAGGTTCTCACCAGGGGTCCCTGTAGGTGTGACTGAAATGTCCTGTGGCAGAATGGCACCTCTCCGGGCCACCATCTTGGTCACATGCTGCGCCCAGGCTGAAGACATGTCATTGGATGGCTCCCCATTCAGGTCAAAGTTTATGCCAGCTGTCAATGTTAAAGCAGATTAATATCCATTCAGCAAAAGCCTAAACAACATTCAATGGTGCCCTTAAAGGTGCTATTTGTAAAATGTAGACCCTTAACAATGGAACTAATTTCCCTCTCATTTATACTCCCCCTCTTGATGAATTAAATATATGAAAAAGCAATGTTTATGGGATGATTCATGCTTGCGTTTTTATACCACGTTACAAATTATTATGCAAATTGGAATTAAATATTTTGTTTTTCAATCAAACCCATGGATGTATTGAAGGCAGGCTCTTTGGATCACTGAAATCAGTCTCAGACATCTGTGATAATTAGTTTGCCAGGTGAGCCCAATTAAAGGAATAATACTTTAGAAGGTTGTTCCACATTACGAAGCAGGCCACAGGTTTCAAACAATATGGGGAAGAAAAAGGATTTCTCTGCTGCGGAAAGGCATCAAATAGTGCAATGCCTTGGACAAGGTATGAAAACACAAGATATTTCATGAACTTAAGCATGATCATTGTACTGTGAAGAGATTTTTGGCCGATTCAGAGCACAGATGGGTTATTAGGCATAATAGGGAAGGTTACTGCCAGACAAAGTAACTGGATTAAGAGAGCAGCTGCTAAAATGGCATTACAAAGCAGCAAACAAATATTTGAAGCTGCTGGTGCCTCTGGAGTCCCGCAAACCTCAAGGTGTAGGGTCCTCCAGAGGCTTGCACTCGTGCATAAACCTACAATTCGGACCTACTAAACCTATTAACCAATGCTCACAAGCAGAAACAGTTGCATTGGCTCAGAAATACATGAAGACTAATTTTCAAACAGTCTTGTTTACTGATGAGTGCCGTGCAACCCTGGATGGTCCAGATGGATGGAGTAGTGGATTGTTGGTGGACGGCCACCATGTCCCAATAAGGCTACGACGTCAGCAAGGAGGTGGCAGAGTCATGTTTTGGGCCGGAATCATGGGGAGAGCTGGTAGGCCCTTTCAGGGTCCCTGAAGTTGTGAAAATGATCTCGGCAAAATATAAAGAGTTTCTGATGGACCACTTTCCTCCATGGTACCAAAAGAAGAACCTTGCCTTCCATAGCAAAATCATCTTCATTCATGACAATGCACCTCAGGCTGCAAATAATACCTCTGTGTCATTGGCTGCTATGGGCATAAAAGGAGAGAAACTTATGGTGTGGCCCCCATCCTCCCCTGACCTCAACCCTATTGAGAACCGTTGGAGCATCCTCAAGCAAAAGATATATGAGGGTGGGAGGCAGTTTGCATCAAAATATCAGCTCTTGGAGGCTATTCTGTCATCCTGCAAAGAACTTCAAGCAGAAACTTCCCATAAACTCACAAGTGCAAAGGATGCCAGAGATGTATAGGTGATATCAAGGAAGGGGTCCTATGTTAACACGTAACTTGCCCTGTGTTTGAAATAGCTTTCATTTCATTGCATTTTAGCCCCCCCCCCGGGGGAGTTTTTTTTCAATGGAATTTGACTTATACCCTAATGGTTGGTGCCTTGAAAATTATATTGACTGTTGTTCGCATCAAATTTTGGAAAATCTGTGTAAAATATAATTTGCATAATAATTCGGAATGCAGTGTATTCTAAATGAGTTGTTGCAGTCAATTTAACAGCTCAGTGATCAGGACTTCTACCTGTAGTTCTACCAAAACAGAAAGGGCGCTTTAGGGACCTCCTACTGGGCCATCATGGGACCTGTAGTTCTACCAAAACATAAAGGGCGCTTTAGGGACCTACTTGCTGGGCCATCATGGGACCTGTAGTTCTACCAAAACATAAAGGGCGCTTTAGGGACCTCCTACTGGGCCATCATGGGACCTGTAGTTCTACCAAAACATAAAGGGCGCTTTAGGGACCTACCTACTGGGCCATCATGGGACCTGTAATTCTACCAAAATATAAAGGGTGTTTTAGGGACCTACCTACTGGGCCATCATGGGATCTGTAATTTTACCAAAACATAAAGGGCACTTTAGGGACCTACCTACTGGGCCATCATGGGACCTTTAATTCTACCAAAATTTAAACGGCGCTTTAGGGACCTACCTACTGGGCCATCATGGGACACTGTGTGCATGCTGAAGGAGAGCTCCTTCTCTGGGTCTTTGTGGAGCTCCTTGCGCTTGGAGAAGGCCTTGGCTATCATCTTACTCTTCTTTATTCTCTTGGGCTCATCGTCGCTACGGCCGATGATCCTAGAGCAGATTTAAAGCAACTGTTATTGAGAGGTTGCTGTTTTCCAGGTGTGGCAAATCATGGTAAAATGTCAACATTATCAGACAGCTGAAGTTTGATGTGCAAGGTATTCAGAGAGATTACGTAATTCCATTTTATTGGATATTTCTCTTGAAGCTCTTATACTATTTTAATTTGTTTAAAGAAAATAACGGGGCTGCGTACTTGCACCAGGTCCGTCTCCAGATCAGAATGGTGGCCTTGGTCCAGACCCAGGTGCTCATGGCAATCCCGGTGCCAAACATGGAGAACAGGTTAATTTTCTCCACCAGAAGACTGGGACGGTTCTTGATAGTACACTCTGGGATCGGCTTGTTGGTCTGATGAGCTACTGTGACGTTGGCTTCACATCTGTATGAAAAAACAACACAGACATCAACCAATCCTGAAAGGTATTTCACACAGGCTGTTGCATTTGCTGTCACAAAGGTATGTTACATATCCACATCTACTGTTAAGTCTGATGAATGGGAAATAATGACATACTGAACAGTTGAAACTAGCCAGTGTTTACTTCTTCTTGCCCAGAGAGGAATGGACATTTCTGAGGTGAAAATCATTTCCGTTCACCCCAAAGTCAAGAGGAAACAGAGCTGCATTCACAGCTAACTGGTAGGGCTGTGGTTACCAGCCATCAAACATGATCATATCCTGAGAATGTTTCACTACGCAACACAACTGGGCTTCACAACCTCTCTTCCTCTCCTACTTGAAGCAATGAAAATGTCCATTGATGTCACTCCTTCACTTTTCTTTTAGGAATGGAGGAAAAAAGGATTAACTTTTAGCTTATAAGTCTTGTCTGTTTTGAGCTTCCAGTTGCTATCCCACAGCGAAACTGCATCGCGATGGCCAGGGTTCATATGGGATTACCTTGTGATGTTGCTCTCTAGTGACTTCTCGTGTCCGGTGCCTGTGAATTGAATCGTGGTTGTAGAGTTGACAAATGTGTCCCCACCATACATGTATAAACTTAAGACTTCCCTGTTGAGTTAGCAGTGTGATAAATATCGTACCAGCTTGACGACATGTGCTTGGAGTGGTGGACGAGACAAGGTCATAGGAGAATTGGACATGACCAATTGGGAGGGGAGAAAAAATAGAAGTAAAATCCCCTCCCCCACTTAAAAAATGGTATTCGATGATCAGGGCAACATGACTTCTGTGCTGTATGAATTTAAAAAGTTGCTGGAAACATTGCTTAGGGACTTTGGTCCATAATGTCAAAATTATCGATAACGTCCTCACGAGGAGATTGTGTTTTTGCAGCCACACATTCATGCTGCAAACCTCCACTTTCACCTCATACCGAAGATGCTGTGTTCGTTTCAGATCCATAACTCACAGGTGTGAACTGAAGTCACTGTCATGTTCATAGAACCATCTCGTGTGCAAAGAAATCATTCCCAACACCAGAACACCATCACCAGCCTATACTGTTGGAACAAGTCAATTATAGATCCATGCAGTTTATGTCAAACTCTGACCCTACGATCTGCATGTTGATAAAGAAACAAAGACCAGGCAACATTTTCCAGGTGACTGCACCCACAGACCTGAAACTCACAGGTTGATTTTTGAGTACTGTCGAATTTTCCCTAAACCTAAAAGACTATAGTTTGTGAAAATCCCTCATACCTATTTCTGAGCTGCTGGAACCATCATGTTTGGACCAACAATTATAACGCGCTCAATGTCGCTTAAGTCACTCAATTTGCCCATTTTAGCATTCAATCAAACAGTAGCTGAGTGCATTAATGCCTTTGTGCTTTCTATAGCAAGGAATGTCCACCCGCATGGACATTCCTCGCTGAAGCAACAATTCATTTTTACTAAAATGTTGGTCTACCTGCCCAGTGAATGTACTTTCGGGTTAGAGTATGAGGAGAAAAACTCACAACACATATTCCCTGAAGCTCTTCTCCCACTCGGCTTGGTTGAAGAAGTCATAGAAGTGACATCCAAAAGTGATGAAGACAAAACCAAAAGCCAAGAATCCGAATATACCTGAAAAATAATAATTACATAAGTTGATTTATGATTTTCGATATTCCAGGTTTGTTATGGTTCAATGTCAGTGGTTTGATCTGCTTCACAGGAGTCATACCAAGTCTTAACATTGTCTCGTTTATTTTGCTCGCTGCTTTTTCACTCAGAAGACCTGGATGGTTACTCTTGATGGAGAACAATGTCATGACTCCTGCAGAAACACAATGTAAGAAAATCAGTTTAAAACAATCTACTAATCTAATCTATAACTGAAATATGTTTTGTCTGAGGGAACACACCTCGTATGAGGAAATAGCCGCCAACGACAAGCACTACCCCAATGGGCGCCAAAACAAAGCCAGCGCGGTAGTGGTAGTTTTTATAGCCAACAAAACATATCCCACTGACCGAGTCTCCATCCACCTGTGTCCACCAACAGTGACCAGAAATGTAAATATGTTAGACACCATTAGGCATTACAGCACTAAAGCATAAAAAACACAGCGACACATTAAACCTGCTGGTAGAATGGATTTATATTTGTTACATTGCATTATAAAATTGTCAGAAGCATAAAAACTATATAGCCAAAAGTATGTGGACACCTGAACATCACACCCGTATGAGATTCCGGGAAGACTTTCCACAAGATTTGATTGTGTCTGGGAATTTGTGCCCATTCAGCCAAGAGTTTTTGTGAGGTCAGACATTAATGATGGACTAGAAGGCCTGGCTCGCAATCGCTGTTCCAAATCAATCAATCAATCAATCAATCAATCAATAAATCAATATATTTATAAAGCCCTTATTACATCAGCAGTTGTAACAGAGTGCTTTTACAGACACCCAGCCTAATCATCCCAAAGGTGTTCAATGTGATTAAGGTCAGGGCTCTGTGCAGACCACTCAAGTTCCCACACACTGAACTCATCGAACCATGTCTTTATGGACCTCAGTTTGTGCACAGGCGCACAGACAAGCTGGAACAGAAAAGTACCTTCCCCAAACGGTTACCATAAATGTATACCCAATTTGTCTAAATGTTTTTGTATCCAGTAGCATTAAGATGAACTTTTACTAGAACTCAGGAGCCCAAACCCTGAAGAACAGCCCCAGACCATTATCCTTTCTCCATAGTAAGGCTGTCCATATACTTTTGGGTGTATACTGTATGCCTTATATTTATAAATGTTTAGCAACAATTTCTTAAACCAGAGAAACATTAGGCATTGCTTACCTCAGCAATGGCTAGAATGGACACTGTGAGAATAAAGGGGATCGACCATGTGACCATGTGAAAGTAGGAGGTCTTGCCAGACAGCGGTTGATGAGTGGTGCCCAGAGCCTTGAAAGATGTGTGCCAGGCGTAGGTCAGCATGACGAACCAGATCACCCCAGACATCAGGGAGTAGTAAACCAGGCTGAAGATGATAACACACGAAAGTGTCTCGGTAGACCTGCGGAGAGAGAAAGTGAAGAACATTCAAGCGAAGTTCATGCGCAGCTTGTCTGTTTTTTTCAGGAGTTCAAGTCGTGAGCAAAACTGCAAGACTCACGAAGGCTCCCCCAAGCGCATCGTGTTGTCACTCTTGCACACGATCTCTTTGCGCGCTCCGTCCATGAACTGAGCCAGCCAGCCGATGCTGCCCACAAAGAAACAGGCATTGACATAGAAGAGGATGACAGCGGGGTAACGGTTTGAATTCTTCCAGTCAGCCAGAAATGTAGCCTGGTAAAAGAGACATTTTAAATTCAACTGCGAGTAACATTTGAACAGCTGTTTAATATTCAGTAATCCACGAACTCACCAGAGTGAAGAAGGTGCAGAGGAGAGTGACCGTGCCAAACATGGCGATGTAGGCGTGCATGTCAGAGTGCTCGCCCGGGGTGAACAGGGGGTTATCACACTGGATGCCGCAGCCTTCTACATCTTTGTACCAGCTAGCTCGAATGTCTGTTCTCACCAGGGGGGCTTCGCAGCGTCCCGATGTGTTGAACTTTATCTTCTGCACCTCGTTCTGTGGCACAATGGAAATATCAATTGTGACGATTTGAGGCACTTGTCTTGCACCAGTATTGCTCGGTGGGTTGGCCAGGCTTATGGGTTCTACTACTAAGTGCATCATGTCCAAAACAAAATATGAACTCACTACTGTAACCAGAAGTCACTACTGTAACCAGAAGTCACTACTGTAACCAGAAGTCACTACTGTAACCAGAAGTCACTAGTGTAACAGGCTCTTGAAAAGCGTGTCTGCTAAATTATTTGAACGTAAATTCCCAAATATTATTAAAAATCATATATTTTTAGACTCTGAAATTCCATCTGTAGATGCTCTACAGATAGTCATATCATCAACTAACTATCCACAAACTATCTGTTGATAAGCAACTAATTGTGTAGGTTAGGGGTAGGGGTACGTTTACAATACAGTTAAGGGTAATGGTTAAGTTAGGCTTACCATTAGGGGAAGGGTTAAGGTTAGGATTAGGGTTAGTAGATAGTTTGTTAAAATGTTGTTGATAGTCTGCAGATAACCTGTAGAGCATCTACAGATATACTTTTTGGACTCTCAAAATAAATTGTTACAAAAATATATTTTATGTAGTATTTTATAGCCCTTTAAGACCCTATAAACTACAATGGTCACCTAGGTTGATGGTTTACTCCAGTCAGGGTGTTGATAATGCCTATAACCCTTGTGGACTGACCGAGCGATGGGAGATTAGAACCTTCCGGACAATCAAAGATTGGATGCACCTAATAACAATGACCCTCTTCATATGACCAAACGACTATACATTTTTTAAACCTACAAAGTCCAAGGATTTAAGAGCCTGTGGTTGTTTCTGGACATGCTGACATTACTGAACTTACCGCGCAGCCCATTGGGAACTTGTCATTCTCCTCACATTTGAGAAAGTTGGGCCAGCCCCTCTCATGGTCTACAATGCTACAGGGGCCGCGCGTGGCCTGGCACAGGTGCTGGCTGGGAAGCTCTACTCGCCCGTTGTCACACTTGGGCATGTAGACGGCACACAGCAGGGGCTGTATGACGGCCCAGCACCTTGGTGCGTTCCTCAGACCTGCATGGGGTGGGACAGAAGGCGCAGTGTAACGATGCAGCATGGGTTGTGTTCAGTAGGAATAAGAGAGTTGAAGAATCGCTCATATTTTAGTCAAAATTTGACTTTTGATGCTAAATAAAGACTATGGTCACAGCCCACCCATTCCTATCTCCATTTATGGACACTAATTAACGCTGAAAAACAATGTGTCAATACTAAAATGGGCGGTGTACCTTCAGGACCCCCCACCTGGAACAGCCAGGAGAGGACTGGCCACCCCCTTGAGTTTGGCCCCATTCTAGGTTTCTTCCTAGGTTCCATCTACTAGGGAGTTTGTCCTAGCCACTGTGCATCACTTCTGTTGCTTTCGCTGGGGGTTCTAGGCCATATATCTGTCAAAGCTCTTGATGACAACTGCTGTTGTAAAAAGGGCTTTATAAAATAAATTTGATTGATTTGTTTCCTATACATATTCTGATACATTTGTAATAATGAACATGAACACAGCAGTCCAGTCTGTTTGTGCAGTAGCAAACGGTTTTCTTGTTTATTTTTATGCCACAAGCTGTGTTTTGAATTGGATATTTCTCTCAATAGAGCAAGGTTATTAGCGCTTTGTCATGTCTAAATTTGGGGAACGCCACTAAGGACTTCCCCATTTTAATGTATTCAGCTAGGTCTGGTTTCCCAAGATTGCATCCCAAGGATTAGCTAAATAATTGTACTTGTGAGCAAACATTCCATAACTGCAGCTAGATTTAAATGCCCAATCTTGGTTTCATACCTGTTCAAACAACACCCCCACGCACCTAACGTGACAGCAGTCACCCAGTTTTTACTTGCCAGGTCACATGATGGTCTGGGACAAAAATCCTTGGCCATTCATGTGTAGCAATACAGAAATGGTCATTCAATATTTAAATATTAATCAGTGGACGGATATGCTTGAATTCTCACATATTTAGGAATAATACAACTCCTCATATATTGTGGTACAAAATGTTGTGAATCCTGTGTAGCAAGACCAGATACATCTGTCAATATGTTTAGATGAGAGCTGACATCTACCTGGGCCCAGTCACTGGTAACTGTGAACGCCATGTGTTATGAACTACGGACTGAATACTTCACATAACATAACTAATCAGACCAGAGACTACTAGTGATCATAACTTGCTGTTTATTCCGACTTTATAGTCTCAATTGTCATACACATAGACCGTATGGTCATACACTGAACCCCGCGTACCCACAATGCCAAGTACGTAACTACAGTAGCACAAGTGGTACAATTAGAGTGCATACATAACACCATGGATTATAAATATATTTGTACTCGCTATAATTCAAATTTCAGTCACTTGTAAGTGTATTTGTTTTCTAGTGTCTTGCATATTCCGCAAAGTGGAGAGGGGAATGGAGTATGTTTATACACGTTGACACTACAAATTACCTGAGGATTTGTGTTAAAGGGAAAGCAGTTTCATGGGTAATTCACATGTGTATTCAAGTGCAAAAAATCCCACTGAATGCTTCGAAGACCTTGAAGATAATTATTTATTGTGTGCCCGTTATATGGCTTTGGCCCCACATTTCTTGTGACAGTCCTATTTCCACGTATTTGACAACTACAAATATTGTTCATTTAAAAAGGACCCTTCGCATTTCTTTAACTAATTAAAAACAGGCTTTGTTATGACAATTAACCTAATGATCTCATAGGTAGACACAACCTATCTTCATTGCGTCATTATGCAAATATAATATTGTAATTACGTATATATTCGTTTTAAAACACACTGTATGAATTGTCTGATGGCTTTTTATATTACATATTCTTGCAAGAGATAAAATACTTATTCTGATGTTAACAATGGGAGTGAGTGGAGGGGTCTCTAAACACAACAAAATATAAAACCTTTTAAGTTTTATTTAATATCAATAAACCAAAAAAAAATGTTGATTTACCTAACACGTTTTTTTATAAAAAGCTTACCAGACCACATGGCCAACTTCTCAAAAGCATCTTCTTGCGTACTTGAGTCTTCAGCCAAGACCAAAGAAGTGTGTGTATAGGGTAAGTGTGACCCAAGACATGTATTATATTTCAGGGCTTCACAAGTTGTTGTTTTCTTGCAAAAATCATTGAAAATTGTTTCGTTTCTCTGGACGGTCACCGCTTGAGTTTCCAAAAAGGGGGCAGCCCAAACGCAAAGCATCCCGAATCCCGCAACAATGGAACTCCAGTCGTGGGAAGACATCTTGGAGATTCAACGGTGCTTTGTATTCCCAAAATAAATATATTTTCTATTCCAGTAGTCGAACGTGTAACAGTTAGTAAAGACACACAAAGTGATCTTATTCATTTGTTGCAAGGTGTAACATTATTATATACAATGAAACGAAAAGTTTTGCCAGTTTTCATCCAGTACTGAATTTTTTCCATATTCCATTTCTAGTACTACAAGCTTTGATTTATCCTTGGATTTCCGTTCACACAATCCGATCGCCGCCAAAAACTGAAAAGACGCACGCATTATCGGCCTATACAATAAAAAAAATAATCGAACTATTCCTTCCGCTGTTTTTCTTTGATATAAAAAATATACAAAGTCGAGAAAGTTGCAGATTCACCCTCCCCCACGTCCCAAAAACTTGCCATGAAAAGTATGAAACTGTAATATGATCTCCAGTCGACGCGCTTCCATCCCCATTCACTGCTCCCACTTAGCAGATTTTGATGCAAAAAGTTAATTTCATCAGGCCTGTTCTCCCAAAAGCTGATATTTTTGGGATTCCCATAGACTTCTGCGATGAGTCTGACGGAGTTTAGTCTTTGTTTGACTCGCTTGCCCTAGTTTGCCGTTTTTCCTGCCTCTCTGGTATGCACATGGTGGGGGAGAGCTAAAAACTTCTCTTCCCTTCCCCCTCTGCAAGGGTAAGAATGTGCCTTATAGGAATATCAAAACAATCTCTCTCTTGGCAGGATACAGTCTGGTAGGCCCCTCAGTATACCTTTATTTATTTCCTGTAATTTATGGCCTTCATCTTAAATATACCACAGTCAGACACTCATGTTGCTCCTTTCAAAACCAATTTGGTATTTTAAAGATCTCCAAAAAGCCTTACAGTCCACCTCTATGAACACAACTGAATATACTTATATATGACTACACTCTAGTGGCAATCATAGTAAATCATTTACCACAGTAGGCATTTCTTATTTGTCTGCCCAATTCATTTACCACCACAAAAAAAGTTACTGAGCTTTGTGAGTCTGCCACTGGCACGCCAGCAGTCACTAAGAAAACGTTTGTTGTCTGGGAAATAAACAAGTAAATGATCCACCGCTTTGCCTTTGATTCTGAAAACCAAGACAAGTTTCTCATTTTCTCAGCCTAAAATGTTCAGTTTGTGAATGATTACATAGTGTAAGGGTGTGGGCTGTAGAATGGGATTGCCTGGTGGAATTACAAAGACTTTAAAAAAGTTTGTCTTGTTTATGTCCTAGCCCACATTAAATCAGTTTCCTTGGGGACCTTCATAATGGAAATCGGCTTCCGCTCTCCCAGTTAAGGTAGCACTTCCCGTGAATCAGAACCTCAAACTCTTCAAAGAAAAATGTCAGATTGAGTTTAAGTTGACTGTTGAGAAAATAGTCTAATTCGAGGCATTTTATGCTCACATATTCTGCTGGTTGAAAGGCCAGTTGTTAGCCGGTGCTTGAAAATGTGTTTTTTTCCCTGCGTTCAAGTTTGAACTTCCAAGAACACTTGAGTCTGTCTAGAATGAGAGAATGTTTCGAAAACCTGATTGTGGATATGAAGCTGCATCATCAACACAGCTGGGTACAGCCGGCATTAACTGAAAACCAGCTAGCTTCAGGAAACGGCCATGTTTGAGAGGGTCAAAATGACTGGCGCCAACAGCTAAGTGCTCTACATCACAACTAACTACAGTACACTCTAAAAACAAATGGTTCTTCAGTGGTTCTTTAGGGGTTCTTTGCGGTGGTTATGGTGCTATATAGCACCACTACCATTTAAAGAACCTGTTAAGCCCAGTTTGGTTCTTCAGCGGTTCTTTGGGGTGGTTAAGGTGCTATATGGCACCTCTTATGGTTTTACCTAGCACCATTTTTAAAAATAGGGGCTATATAGCATTTAAAGTGGTTCCCCTATGATTACAAGCCAATTAACCACTTTTTGTGCTATTTAGCACCATTTGTTTTTCGAGTGTATAATGTATTATTTATAGATCAGTCATTCACTCACAATTTTCCTTGCAGTTTTTATCCTTTCGAACGCAACCATTTTGTTACTAGCTAGCTACCTTTGCAAATTAAATGGCAAGAAATTGTCAACAAGGAAAGAAAATGAAAAACACTGTTTGTGTATACTGACAACTGTGTATTGTTTTCAACCATGATGAATGACAAATGACCAGTGACCAACAAACACAATTCTTTACTGGTTGTGCAAAAAAATAACTTTGGATGCTGGAAAGTGCCTAAAGCTACAGAATGTCCAACAATCGTATAGTATCTAGTGTCCATTTTGCATTCTTAGCACACAGTTCTTTAAATATATTGAGAGTTGACTTTCTTTCTTGCAAAACACTCTAGGTAGACAGCATTTTGAAACAAGGACGATAGTTCTTTTAAGCCTGTGCTTTGAATAATGCACTGGGCCTCCTTAAATTCCCCCACAACATGGCTGCCTGAGAATGAGTCAGAGAGAGGCAGGCTAAATGACCACACACAGAGCATGCAGTCCTTCACTGGTGGGCCAAATATCTTTTCCTCTCTCACCCACACTTTCACTCGCGCTACAGGACTGTTATTAGACTGGGGAAAGTGCCAATGTTACTTCTCGGGTCACAAAGTTTTGTGTAAAAGAATGCACCGTAGAATATGTTTTCTGTAGATGTATCCACAGTGCCTATGCTTTCTGTGTAAAGCTTTGAAACAATCCAAAGATTTCAGACACTTGCTGATGTCTCACAGTATTGTTTATTTCTCCTTACACTGACATTTTGCACACCTGGCATGAATTATATATAATGAGGTTATAGTTCATGCAATTAGTTAAAACAACTGCACAGCCATGTGCACAAAGCTCATAGTTCTATGGAGAACAACCACTTCACATGCAGGACGTTTTTTTGTGCCCATCAGTCGAGGAATTTAACTTGGCTTGGTTGTCTTTAGGCTGTCACAAATGAGATTGAGGTGATACAGTACATTTTGTTGCTTCACTATATATATTATTTGCACCAATTCACTTGGTTTTTGTTAGTATAACAAAATTAAAACAAAACTCAATTTCCACTTAAAATAATTGTTTTAGTAGTGATTAAACCTGAAACTGATTTGACTGTAGATCAGACATACACAGCAAAATCACCAGTCTTAAATCAACTCTGAGAGTGTTAAAGTAACACTGTCAGTGTCTATATGCTTCCCATTGGCGCTATATAAACACTGAGAGTGTTAATTCAACACTCTCAGAGTTGATTTAACACTGGCAATTTTGCTGTGTACATGTATTATTTTATTAGTGTATAAACATTGATATTCTCAGCAATAAGAGAGCATACCTTGTGCAAACTTTTGTAAATTGTAGTTCTATTGTTGCTTCTGAACATATTTGGACAGGTTTGTAGTTCTATTGTTGCTTCTGAACACATTTGGACAGGTTTGTAGTTCTATTGTTGCTTCTGAACACATTTGGACAGGTTTGTAGTTCTATTGTTGCTTCTGAACACATTTGGTCAGGCTTGTAGTTCTATTGTTGCTTTTGAACACATTTGGACAGCTTTGTAGTTCTATTGTTGCTTCTGATCACATTTGGACAGGTTTGTAGTTCTATTGTTGCTTCTGAACACATTTGGACAGGTTTGTAGTTCTATTGTTGCTTCTGAACACATTTGGATAGGTTTGTAGTTCTATTGTTGCTTCTGAACACATTTGGACAGGTTTGTAGTTCTATTGTTGCTTTTGAACACATTTGGACAGCTTTGTAGTTCTATTGTTGCTTCTGAACACATTTGGACAGGTTTGTAGTTCTATTGTTGCTTCTGAACACATTTGGACAGGTTTGATTAAAGATGCTATTTATATATATCTGTTCATGAGTGGCTCACACAACCCCAGCACACGTGCAAAATGCCCACCCACTAACATGCCACAACAGGCTACCGGGGAGTACAATACTGGGAAAGAATTTCAAAACACAATGTTACTTGTATATTATATCAGTAGCACTTTATTGTACAATAGTTTTTCCAGTAATATCTACTTTAAATTGGCACTTTAGGACAAATTATATACATTTATGGTTCTTACAGGCAAGTTAACCATATTATGAATGAATTTTGCCATCAAAAAGAGAAGCACAGACAGTCAAAACAATAAATAAACATGAAAACAAAACAAAAAAGACCCACAAATCCATTTCTGTACTGTACCATTAACTCCTTAACATCAATTGAATGCTTGACCAATGTGTTCATAAACTAGGCACACTTTAACGATGACATTGTTGAGGAAAAAACATCAACTGGCATTCCAGTCAGGAGACAGAACAGTCAGGGGACTCTAAACAGATTTAAACAGGAATGCACCATCTGGAGATGTCCAACCAGAAACTCGCACCATCTGGAGATGTCCAACCAAAATCTCAATTTAAATTTCCATTCAGTGTCCTAATGAACACAGCCCTGGTGGGGGAAATGACGACAGGTTGAGGCGACAGCCCAACATGGGTATGTTACGGAGAGTAAGACCATGAGTGTAAACTCCAGAGTGGCAGCTCTTGCCAATCTAAACATTAGTGTTTGTTTATTAGAAGCTACGGAAAATATAAGGCCTGTTTGTTATAAAATCAGGCAGTTCTGTTGTGCTTTCCACCAAGGAAAACCCCTATTAGCTTAGCGAATATCAGTTTATATAAAGGCAGTATTATTTTAATTACATTGGTAACACGTTTTTTATAATGTAATAAGGCACCTTTTGGCAGGCACAGGAAATGGCTGCATTCAGGCACTCACAGCACTGTATCATGCATAGGAATATACTTTAGACATGGTATATTATGGGGTAGTAGGCTAAGTTGCTGCTTTGCAGGACAACTATGTTACGGTGACCACGGGTTCAACACTGGTCATGGCTGCTTAGGATTTACCCGGAGCTCCAGCACAAGGCAGTGCAAATTGTTACAGCTCGGCTTGCTAATACAGGATTAGTTAAATCGGATTAACGCACCTTGCTATATCACTATCCAGCGACTACGTGTGCAGATCGGTCACCTGTGAGTTCTATCGTGGAAGTATATCTTATGAAAATGTACTATAATTCTTTCACAAGTGTGCCGACTAAAGTCTTTCGTTTTGAACGAGCAGTGTGAGAATAAACATGTGGCTTGGTGACTGTGGTTAGGGGAACCATACAAGCATCCTTCACCATCCGGCACCTGTGGAGGAGTTGTCGACAAGGCAAGGTCGGGGAAATTTGACATGACCAATTGGGGGAAAGCAGTAATATACCACATCTATATAAAATCCTCTTGCCTTGTTTAAATAAACTACAGCAATTTAAATCTACAATTATAAAATTGGTCTGTACAAATGGTTAGAACCAACTCTTCAAAATCCAAAATCTTTAAAAATACATTGACTGCCCATTTTGATTGAAATCTACATTTGAAAAACACAACAATTTACAAATGTAGGCATCCAGTGGACATTTTTGTAATATTCCTCTTAGAGAACAAATACCAACCAATAATTTATTTTAAAAATCCCTGAAATTACTTGGGTATCACTGTACAGTAATGAATGCAAATACATTGCATCTGCTGGGTTTAAGTTGTTCTATGATTTCTCTCTATATACATTTCAGTCATTTTAGCAGACACTCTTAACCAGAGAGACTTAACAGTAAGTACAAGAAAATCCCCTGTAGCTACTAAGGGTACAGTGCCTTGCTCAAGGGCACAACATTTGGCCCACCTAGGAATCGAATCGACAACCTTCCACTTACAAACCTGACTCCCTAACCACTGAGCCACCTGACGCCCTATTAACGTCACACCACAGTGAGGAGCTGTAACACCATTAGCTTGTTCCTGAGGTGTATTACATGCTATGGGCAAAGCAACTGTAGGAAGATAGTTTAAAAAAACATTTTAAAGTAACTTCATATTTAAAATATTTAGCACGGTCACAGATTTAGCTTGATGGGTTAAATAATTTATCTTTTTCAATAAATAACATGTCATGTCATACTTCACATGTGCTCATGTCAGATGATAAATGTGGGAGTTTTCCAATTACCGTCTAGTCTGGGATACTGCCTGATTAGTTGAATTGAAACCAGCCGCAGCTGTTGACCCAGAAATTTAGAATACAGAAAGACAACAGTTTACGTTGTCGTCTCGAGTCTTGTCAAGGAAAGGTTTGTTCAACCAGAATCCTTAGACTCAAAGTCTGTTTGATTCTTTAAGTCTCAAGCAGCCATGGATATTAATCTCTCTATGAACAGATGCATGAACTTCATCCAGCAGAGGTTGCTCTCACACACCTCAGATGACCCACAGCTGGTGACCCAGTCCTGGTCCAATCTGATCTGGGAAAACTGGTACCATTTCACTGCCATGGGTCGCTTCGATGCTGCTGGTTGTAACTCTGAAGCTCTATCTGGTCCTTTATCTGATTGATCAAGATCTGAGACAAGAGGATCCCCACCAACTAGCAGGGAAAGAGGAAACAGGTTATAGCAGAAGCCAGGTTGGCAGAGAAATTACTGTTATTCTAAAACCTTTTGTTATAAACTACCTGGTTCTTGTAGAGTCTGCACTTTCCATAAATAGAGTGGAATTCATGTCCCGTCACATTTTTTTATTTATATAAAGCAAAATATAACGTTTCACATTAAATGTGAAGAGTGATATTAATTATAATGTGACCTCAAATAAGGTTGTATAAATATGTTTTTAAATAAACAATAAACATGCACACATTGGCTGTACCCCCTTTAAATTGATGACTTTGGTGTGTCCCACCTCACTGACATTGAACTTGTACCTAAAATATATTCAATAGTATCTCTCTAATGTAGCAATTGTAATATAGTGCTGTTCAGTTACATGTATTTGAACATTTAAAAGTGATATATTTATATGATATCAATTTTAGAGTTTGCTGCTTTCGTCAACCTCAAGGATTCAATACTGTTACCAACATTTTCGTTAGAAAATGTATATAAATATATAGTTTTACTTTAATTTAAGGAAAATATATGCTTTTCAATAGCTAGCATGCAATATGGCCACCCAAGCTAGCTTACCCCTCCTGAGTAACAGCTTCCTTTAGGCTAAATCCACATCTCTGTTACATTTTGTTGGGTAACAGCATGGCGTAGTAGCAACAGGGTTGCTAGTCACACACTTTTTAAATGAGAACATCTGTATTCATATTGCTTTCATAGGAATATTTTTCACAAGATATAAAACAAAGTTAATTTTTCAACAAACTTCAGACCCAATTTCCACTCTATTCGTGGAAAGTGCCAGTCCAGCTGGTTGTGTTACTCATATGGATTGTGTCTTAAGGTTTTTCAAGCCACTTTGCCTCAACATTCTATTGCCCTTAAAGGTTTTAGTTGGGTGTGCGAATAAGCTTTGTGACAACTGCTGATGTAAAAATTGCTTTTTTGGGGGGCATATTTTTTATGAATTGTTTGACAGAACAGTAGGAAGAAGAGGCTATTGTGACTGGCGTGTAGGGGGAGACAGAGAAGCGGGGTGCAGGCAGTGGCTGAACCTCCAATGCCGTGAGGCATGTGTTTCGGAGTTGGGAGCTTAGATTACTTACCCAAACTATGGAGTTTTATAAAAAATACAATTCACTGATTAAGAAGTAATCAAACATGGTTTCTGATGCTCTACACGTACAGAAAATGTATGTTTTCAAAGTTATTGTGAATAGAAACAGATTTTTCAAATGTGTGTGTGTGTGTGTGTGTACTGAAGGCTTGCTAACCTATTTGGGGACAAAAGATTGGAAACAAAACTAAAATGTGACTTGTACAGACATCAAGATCTTCTAGAAAATAGTCTCAGGCTTATGGGTACAGGAGATCATTTTGAATTTAGGGAGCATTGCAAATGGAAACAGTTTTTACACAAAGATAGTGTGTGTGTGTGTGTGAGAGTGAGATTTCTACCTGTGGTATAGCCAGGCCAAGGGCGATACCCCCAAGCAGGAAAAGGTTACTGTGGATCCAGTTGACAAACTTGTCGATGCAACCATCTGTATGGATGAATTCACTAGCCTCCTTAGTGTCTAGTTTCTGCATCCCATGGCCACACTGTGTGTTAATGACCGACTGCCAATAGGAGGACAAGAGAAACACACAAACACATTTAAATCACGATACCCGGAGACGTGCACACATGCTAACACTGAAAAATCACAGATCTACATCAAGTCTAACGAAAACAATACCATATTCAACAATGCAGTATCTTAAAAATGAATGGAATGGACAATGATCAAATACATGCGTATAGGTGTAAAATGTATAGGTGTAAAATGTATAGGTGTAAAATGTATAGGTGTAAAATGGAATCAAGACAAACAGCTCAAAACCTGATCCCTGACCTGAACTTTAGACAGCAGACAACAGGAGAAAGGAACAGAGCAGGCCTCCAGGTTGCGTTTGTCATCGGTGCAGTTAAAGTACATGTTCTTATTCCAGTCTGTGTAGGTGATTCCGCCACAACAGCTGAACTGAGGAGACAGTGAGAAACAGCAGTCATTGGATAGGTTCCGGGTGACATATTGGGCAAAATCGCTGCTTTGCAGGACAGTCTACGTCATGATAGTCAGTGGTTCGAGCCTGAATACGGGTTCTCAGAATTTCCCCGGACCTCCTGTATGAGGCAGTACAAATTGGCATAGCGCTGCCCGGAATTTGGGTTAGATAAGTCAAATTATCTATCCTGCCATGTCGCTCTCCAACGACTCCTTGTGTCCAGATCGGGCGCATGTAAATTAAATTGAGAATTATAGTTGGTGAACGTAATCATCCCGCGCATGATCTGATTTAAGGCTTCTGTGTTGGATGAGCAGTGTGAAAAATATAGGCGGCTGGGCAACCTGTGGTTGGATGAACCATGTGCAAGCCCCTCCCCATCCCACAGATCTAAGGCAGCATAAGTGGGAATTGGGAAGGGAGGAAAATGGGAAAAAATAAGAATGAATAAAATGAAAAAAGATCTGAGCAAATTTTTACATCACCCACTATTAATCTATCAGCATGCAACTTGCAGTTCTGTCAACTTTGTGGCTCAAAATCCACGATTAACACCAAAATAATTAATAAGTATGCTCGACTAAAGAAGTACAGAATCAAAGGCCGAAACAATGCTTGGTTTTCTCCTGACTTAACAAATATTCTCCATGATCGTAACGTGGCATGGGCAAATGCCATCAAATTTAATCTGAACTCTGACTGGCTTATTTTCAGGCAACTTCGCAATTTGGAACACTATCAAATCATTATCACAAAACAGCAAAGGCCAGGAGTTTCCTCAAGCATTGTGAAAGACTCTCAAAAGATTATCGACAAGGCCAAAATGCTTGATTGTTTCAATGAACATTTTACAGCCTCTGGATTTTTATTTTAGTAATTTAATCCTAAAAATGATCGTTCCTCTACAGTTGAGACTGTTGGTCCGGATCCTTCTAGTCAGTCTTAGTTTCAGTCCTATTACAGTGTTGGACGTAAATAAAGCCCTCAAGCTTCTGGACATAACAAAATCTGCAGGCCCTGATAAACTGGATCCCTACTTTTTAAAGCTAGCAGCAAATTGTATTGCCATGCCTTTAACTAATATTTTTAATCTGTGCTTAAACACAAATGTTATTCCTCCCATCTGGAAATCAGCTTTGGGGTTCCCCTGCTCAAAGGTGGTGACCCTTCTATTTTAAATAACTACAGACCCATCTCTAAACTCTGTCCTGGTCAAGGTCCTTGAATCCCTCGTCAGTGATCAATTAAAGGACTTTTTTAACAGTAATAATGTTTTATCCAACTTCCAGTCTGGTTTAAGAAAAAAGTATAATACAACATCAGCAGCTCTTAAAGTTTGAATTGACTTTATTGAACCCACAGAAAAAAGCAGCATTGTGCAGCCCTCTTTATAGACCTTTCTAAGGCATTTGATACAGTGGACCACATAGTGCTTAAGCACAGACTCTAGAAGGCATTTGATACAGTGGACCACATAGTGCTTAAGCACAGACTCTAGAAGGCTGGACTTTCAGAACAAACTGTCAGCTGGTTTGTCAGTTATCTTACTGACAGGGGGCAGCACTTCTAGCTATCTTAAAATAACAACAGGTGTGCCTCAGGGGTCAGTCTTGGGGCCACTGTTATTCATCCTCTGTATCAATAACATTGATCATAACCACTCTTTAACCCACTCCAGACCAGGCTCTCTCCAAATTACAACTTGCTTTTGACATGTTTCAACAGAATCTTTATGATTTAAAACTTGTTTTAAATGCTGAAAAAACAAAAGTCATGATTTTCTCAAACTCTATATCTAAATCAAAGCTGCCTTCAATCCTCACTTCCCAGGGTATGAAGATTGAATGTGTTTCTAAGTACAGATATCTTGGTATTTTAACAGATGAATCTCTTACTTTAAAACATCATATTCAGCAGCTAGCAAAAAGATAAAAACTTAAACTAGGTTTAATTTCAGAATTATATTCTGCCTTTCGTTCGAATCTAGAAAGAGGCTTGTTGCTGCTACTTTTAAGTCCATACTGGACTATGGGGATATTTTATACATGCATGCTTCGTCTCAGAGTTTACATGTACTGGACACTGTATATCATGGAGCTCTGAGTTTCATCACTGATTTTAAATCTCTTACTCACCATTGTGAACTATATGAACATGTTGGATGGCCTTCTCTATCAACACGGAGACTTCGACAATGGCATACCTTTATAGATAAGGCTATTTTAGGTTTAATTCCATCTTACCTTCTGACCTATATCAGTGTAAATAGTACTGGGAATTATAACCTTCGTTCACAGGATCTTTTCCTTCTGTCGGTTCCAAAGGTTAGAAGTGAACTGGGAAAAAAGGCGTTTAAGTTTGCTGCTCCCTCTACATGGAACAAGTTACAGAAATCCATGAAACTTAAAGAGCTGGTCCCATTGGTCACTTTTAAGAGGATGTTAATCGTTTTGGAGGGAGCCACGTCGGGTTGTAGATGTTATTTGTTTTTGTGTTTTCTGTGTTGGTATGTATGTATGTATGTATGTATGTATGTATGTATGTATGTATGTATGTATGTATGTATGTATGTATGTATGTATGTATGTATGTATGTATGTATGTATGTATCTCATCAACTTACCTCTTTCTGACCAAAATCAATGAGATTCTGTAGGTCAATGTCATCCCTGTAATGAACGATAGCATTGTTGATGATACGACTCACTTCACGCTGTGCCTTCAGAAGAAAAAAACAACATTTATTTGCTTTAAATCATTTAACTCAATCTGCTTAATACTCTCCTTGTGCCCTTTCTTGTATCATTTAGCAGACGCTCTTATTGAATTTTAATACAATTTTAGCCTTATTCAACCAAGTTGACTAAGAACAAGTTCTTATGTACAGCAATGCCCTGGGAGCAATTAGGGTAAAAGTGCCTTGCCCAAGAACACAACGACATTTGGTACAGTCGGGAATCAAACTGGCAACCTTCTGACTACAAGTCTGGCTCTTTAACCACTGAGCCATCTTCAGGCCATATCCACTTTTTAATACTGGTGAAATCATACCACAACACTGGAGCCACTAGCACCATGGTCATACCAGTTATGCTACACAAGACTCCAGGCATGTAGAATTGTAAATCAGGCATGTTAAATCAAATAATAATAATAATAATAATTATTATTATTATTATTATAATAATGCATTCAACTTATATAGCGCTTTTCTTCCAAGGAACCCAAAGCACTTTACACAGTGAGGGGGAAAGCCCACCTCTTCCACCACCAATGTGTAGCACCCACTTGGGTGATGCACGGCAGCCATTTTGCACCAGAATGCTCACCACACATCAGCTATAAGGTGGAGAGGTGAGTAGTCATAAATGCCAATTAGGAAGGAGGGGGATTATTAGGTGTCCATGATAGAAGTGAGAGGCCTGGTTGGGAATTTGGCCATGACACCGGGGTTAACACCCCTTCTCTTACGATAAGTGCCATGGGATTTTTAATGACCACAGAAAGTCAGGACACCCATTTAACGTCCCATCCGAAAGACGGCACCCTATGCAGGGCAGATGTTACCATCACTGCCCTGGGGCATTGGGAAAGATCTTTAGACCAGAGGGAAGAGTGCGCCCTACTGGCCCTCCAACACCACTTCCAACAGCACTGGTCTCCCATCCAGGGACTAACCATTCCCAACCCTCAGTTGGGAACATGCTAGAGCCACTGAACTACCCCTAGTTATATAAGGTGCATTTGTTCATTTAGATTTGTTCATTTGTTCATATTTCAACCTTAATAAAAGAATATTCCAAAGTAATTATTAAATTAAAAATAGTCTTGATAATTTAACATAAACACTTATTGTTATAAAACATAACCGTTTTTTTCAGACAAGTGCACACAGGAAGTAAAGAAAGTGTGTCTAAAAACAGCCTGCCTAGCAGTAGAGGGCGCTGTCTGACCACATCCTGATTCATGTTGACCAGTCTGGAGCAGTTGACTAACATCTTTCATTATTGAAGTGAATAAAGCAAAGTGATATGAACATTAATTGTGCCAAATCAGCAGGTAAAACATACAGTAGAAAGCCAACTGTATTAAAAAACACAAGCTTGATGACATTCATTACTCTTCTGCATCCTCCTCTATTTCTATTGTATTTCTATTGTATGCATTATGTACATTTCTGTGATTAACATTTCTGTGATATTTTGATAACATGGAAAGAAACTGTCAAAGAACAATACATTGATGAAGGTGTAATGTTTCCCAAACTACAGAGGACACAATCATACACAATACAATCAATGGCAGGAATTCCTATATTACCCCATGTCAATTCTCACTAGTGGAAATACAGGATATTACCTTATCAGAGAAGACGAAGCCCAGAATACCTGCCGCTAGTTGCAGAATGAAGATTAAAGTCAGAAAGATGCAGAACTGGGGAAAGAGGGAGAGAATTGTGGGTAATTTATTGTCTGTGTCACTTCCTTGAGCTGTTTCCATGTTTTTACTTCACCCATAAAACCTTGGTAGATCACTAACTAATAATAGTAATAGTACTACTAATAAAACCCCATCTATCAGACTCATTTATTCAGAGTGCCATACATATTATGTACGGGTTGTCCCAGAAATCAATGGCATTACAAAAACCATGGCTCCACCAAAGTGGCCAATCACATTTAGGTAACTCAGAGGAGGACTAGACCACTGACCGTCTGTAGGAGGCATATGTTCTCTCTGAGGGAGCCCACACAGCCACAGAACGTGATGAAGAACATGACAACCCCCACCACCAGCAGCAGGATGGCAGGGTCCACAGCCAGAAAACCCATAGCTGTCTCTGATGGAAGGGAGATGGACAGAGGTGCGGAAGTAGGGGACAGAGGTGCGGAAGTAGGGGACAGAGGTGCGGAAGTAGGGGACAGAGGTGCGGAAGTAGGGGACAGAGGTGCGGAAGTAGGGGACAGAGGTGCGGA
>JACXGM010007352.1:0-30829 GCA_016801145.1 Umbra pygmaea
TCTCTCTCTCTCTCTCTCTCTCTCTCTCTCTCTCTCTCTCTCTCTCTCTCTCTCTCTCTCTCTCTCTCTCTCTCTCTCTCTCTCTCTCTCTCTCTCTCTCTCTCTCTCTCTCTCTCTCTCTCTCTCTCTCTCTCTCTCTCTCTGTCTCTCTCTCTCAGTCTCTCTCTCTCTCAGTCTCTCTCTATCTCTATCTGTCTCTGTCTTTCTCACTCTCTGTCTCTGTCTGTCTCTTTCTCTCTCTCAGTCTCTGTGTCTGTCTCTCTCTCTCCATTTGTCTCTCCTTCTCTCCCTGTCTCATGCCATCACATCACTACAGTGGTGGAATCCTAAAGAGGAAACAGAAAAAGTGTGTTATAGCATGATGCAGCATTACGTCATATCCAATTTCTCATATGATGTACTGTTTGCATAGTACTGCACATTTTTCACCTGTTGGCCACAGTCTGTTCCAAACTAGTGCATTGAAAACAATATAGATAATGTAATTGTGATAACATGCAAGGATAATCTATGGATTGGTTTGAACTCATGTTTTATTCAGTGATATGTCTGGGCCTGGTATTGGATATATTTAGTGTTTATCTGATATTTAAACAGAGGTCACACACTTAATTGATTTCCATCTCTTTTCCAAAGGAGCTAAAGATGCATCCTTTTAAGTTGGTTAATAAACACACAGTATTTTCTTTGTCCAGTATATAAGAGTCACCTTATCCGATCACTGTCAGATTGTTTTCTGCTCTGAGTGACCTGGTGTCAAGGCAGACACACTGTCGTCACATGCTGGTGTCAGCTGTCAAATAGTATTCATTAAACGGCCTGGTTACTCCCCTGTCATCAAGGTTGGCGATCCCTGTACACTCCTACATCAGCATGAATGACAGGGGACACATTAATGAAATACCATTGCTTAAACAGAGATTGAAAATAGGGAAAAGGACACGTCCATGATCTTTAAAGACAGATGTGTGTCTTGATGTGTGGAGTATGCTGGGCTGAGGAAATATCTGAGTTGAAGCTTGCTCCAAGCAGGATATTCAATGTGGAATAAATGGCACAATCATACACTATACAGTCAAACGTATGTGGACACCTGAGCATCACACCCTAATCAGTAGTTATAGACATCTCATTTCAAAACCATGGACATTAAAATGCCGCCACTCATCTGGGAAGACTTTCCACAAGATTTTGGAGTGTGTCTTTGGGAATTTGTGCCTATTCGGCCAAAAGAACATTTGTGAGGTCAGGATCTGATGTTGGACGAGAATGCCTGGTGTCAAAATCGTCACTCCAGTTCATCCCAAAGGTGTTGAATGGGGTTGAGGTCAGGGCTCTGTGCAGAACCAAACTCATCGAGCCATATCTTTATGCACAGGGGCACAGGCATGCTTGAACAGGACTTCCCCAAACTATTGCCACAACGTTGAAGTACCCAACTTTCTAAAATCAAATACTTTTGGATATACAGTGTATGCAGTTTGGAGTGCAGCTCTTAAAGCCTTATTGTAACTAACAGACAAGTATTTCATACATTGGTTGTAGTCCAAACTCGTTTTTTTTTTAAAGAAAATAGAACATTAATACCATCATAATAATCAGATGTCTTAGTGTACAGGGCCTTATTCTGCACTTATAGCAGTAAATTCTATGAAAGTGGATGTTCAGACAATTCTTTGTGAAATTATAATTACGGGAAACAATACAAAGAAGTGTGAACTAGTTTGCTGTGTTAATATTATTCTACATTTACCTAGTCCTGTCTCAATATTTATTTTGATACTACTGCTGGGTTATCTGACACTCCAACCCTCCTGCTGAAACGTGTTTCAGTGGGAGGTCATCCTTTGGTGGTACAGATGTTTCTCACTCTCAATAGGTTTCCAGTCATCTTTATTACCCTATTTCCCAGCAAGCTGTAGCTAGCGTGTCCATACTGCTGCTTTTCCTGCCAGGGGCTCGTGCCAGCTTCATGTGTCATCTCTTCAAAACTTGGAGGAGATTTACAATGGAAGAACGATGCATAACACCTGTTTCTCTAGCAACAATAGGGCTATATAATTTAGCCACACTGAAACATGTTAACTTGGAACATTTTATGATTGCAATAATCAAATTATGTTAATGTAGGATCTTGATTTTAGCATGGGTATTAAGTTATTAACAATAGTCTAAATCTAAAGCTGTATCTAATTTGTCAACCCTAATAATGCAAGACATTAAGGCTTAGAGCGTATTTGTTTAAAAATGCGATGTTGGTTTGTATTTTCAATGTTTATAATTTAGCTTAAACTTCCATTTACATACATTGGAAAAATAATTGGAGCTAAGTAGAACCATTTCTTTGGTTTGTCCCCATAGGGGAACCGTTTTGGTGCTAGGTACCACTCTTTAAATTAAATTATTCTAATTACAACCCCCAAGTAGGGGTTCTGCCTAGAACCCTGTATGATAGGTGCTACCAAGAACCATTATTTCCAAGATGGTTGCACTGTACATAGAACCCTCTATGAAGGGTGTCCTTGATCTCTTTGAAGGGTTATTCCTAGAACTTTCTACTATAAAGGGTTCTACCATAAACCCCTTTATGAGTTTTGTTATTCATAGAACCATCTCTGAAGGGCTTTAACATTAATCCTTTTATCCCTTAATAGGTTTCCCTAGATCCTTAGATGGCTCAAAGATCCTCTTCATTTGGTGAAGGATTTTTTCTAGAACCATTTGATCATTGAGGGTTACTTCCCAGAACTCCCTGTGAAGGGTTCTACCAAGGCCAAATTAATCTTAAATTGGTTCTACCTAAAAACCCTGCAAGATCTAAAGACAGTTCTTCATCTTCATATTTTAACATGTAGCATTTTACACTTTTCTTTTTGGTATTGAAGATGTCATTTTCATATTCTACATTTTCATACTGAAGGACACAGTAATATTTTGGTAGTGCAATGAGGTTCATTGGATTAACAGAAAATGTGCAATATGCATCAAAATGAAATTAGACAGGTGCATACATTTGAACACTCTTGTCATTTTGTTGATTTGAATACCTGTAACTACCTAGCACTAATTAATTGGAACACACAATTGGTTTGGTGAGCTCATTAAGCCTTGAACTTCATAGACAGGTGCATCCAATCATGAGAAAATGTATTTAAGGTGACCAATTGCAAGTCGTTTCTCTCTTTGACTCTCCTCTGAAGAATGGCAACATGGGGGCCTCAAAACATCTTTCAAATGACTTAAAAAACAAAGATTGTTCAACATCATGGTTTAGGGGAAGGCTACAAAAAGCTATTGCAGAGATTTAAGCTGTCAGTGTTCACTGTGAAGAACATAATGAGGAAATGGAAGACAAGAGGCAAAGTTCTTGTTAAGGCCAGAAGTGGGAGGCCAAGTCAGCCCTAAATCACATTAAATACGTTCTGAGGGAACTATTTTGTAAAACCGAAATATGTCAAATATGAACGTATGAGAGGGTCAATTACGTTTGTAGGGAACTAAACTGAACACTCGAATAACGTTAAATATGAACATATGAAGATCATGACATAGCATGTAAATAGCAAAGTTTTTGCTAGGGCGGAGGTCGGGGATGGTGGAGGGCGTATAAATCCGCGTCTTGCCTACCAGTGTTCGCGAGTTCAAATCCAGAACTCACTTTGTGTGTGTTTTGTACTACATTCATTGCGTGATGCAGACAGGCGATTGTCGGTTTTTGTAATGTTAACCCTAACCTTAATTCTAACCTTAACCTCAGTAAAGTCATATCTAACCTTAACCGTTAGTAACCTCATGCCTAACCTTAACCGTTAGTATCCTCCTACCTAACCTTAACTGTGAATGTTGCAATATAATTTAGAACGCTATGAAATGTATGGAATGTTCTCGCATAAATCTGCTAAATGAAATGTACCGGAGCAACGTAATTGAAGTACAAATATAGCCTAATAACAAAACGTGCAGTTCAAATGTAATAAAAACTAAATATGTTGGCATATAACGTAATTTAGGTTTTCAAAATAGTTTCCTGAGAACGTAATTTGGGAGAAAATCTGAGATGTACGGTTGGGCCAAGTAGAATATCGAAGAGGCAAAGGCAAAGGATGGTGGGAACGGTCAAAAACAGCCCACAGACCACCTCCAAAGACCTACAACATCATCTTGCTGTAAACAGAGTCGCTTGAGGTATGCAAACACACATTTTGACAATCCAGCTTCATTTTGGAAGAAGGTGCTGTGGACTGATGAAACATAGATGAAGTTATTTGGTCATAACAAAAGGTTGCTACCCACAGTATAATTTGAGGGTTGCATGGATTCTACTCAGCAAATACTTGAGAATAATGTAGAGGATTATTAACAGTCACAAAGTTGAAGTTACGCCGGGGCTGGATATTTCAACAAGACAACGACCCAAAACACTGCTCAAAATCTACCAGGAACAAGTACAATGTTCTGGAATGGCCATCCCAGTCTGCAGACCTGAATATCATTGAAAATCTGTAGGGTGATTTGAATCAGGTTGTCCATGCTTGGCATCCATCAAACCTAACTGAACTGGAGATGTTTTGCGGAGGAATGGCCAAGGAGGAATGGTCCAAAATACCTTCATCCAGAATCCAGACACTCATTACAGGCTATAGGAAGCATCTAGAGGCTGTTATTTCTGCTAAAGGAGGCTCAACTAAATATTAATGTGATATTTCTGTTGGGGTGCCCAAATTTATGCACCTATCTAATTTAATTTTGATGCATATTGCACATTTTCTGTTCATCCAATAAACCTCATTTCACTATTGAAATATTACTGTGTCCCTCAGTTATTTGACAGATCATAATGAATCCAAACACCTAATTATTTATCAGTGATCATGGAAACTGTCAGGGGTGCCTAAACTTTTGCATACAACTGTATATAGGAGACAAGGTTTTGGAAAATGAAGCAATGGCAATCACTGCATAAGGAATGTTCACTGGTTCCTTAAATTGACAAAAATCAGAAACAAAGGTAACACTTGTGGAAAATACCCATTAGAATTATTTAGTTGATTAGACTGACTATATTACAATAATTATATGACTATTCAAAAGCTGTCAAATCAGCTCAGAAGTTTGAATGTTTACCTTTTCCACGAAGAACAGAAAGGCAAGATCTTCCCTAAATGAAGACAACAGCAGAATGGCTGCAGACAAAATCATTTCTGAAGAAAGATGACAATCATTCTCATGTCAACCAATACGAACACACAATAATTTGTAAGAACATACATTGTACCAGTAGTTACTATTTTAAAACAAATCTTCAGCCATTTGACAGTACTGCTTATTTTCCCTCTGGTGTGCCCTCTGACGGATATTTGCTGTAATTGTTGCCAGCTCTGTCATGATTTTACATTGGGTACCTACTCGGTAGACTGCACAGAAGCTATCAGAAAGAGGAAAAAGTGGACTGATAAAAAATGGCATGTTTTATATATATTTCAAATCACAGTTAAGATAAATAGTCAGGAGCCCAAGCTACAAAATTGTAATTAAACATTAAACAATGCTTAGTACTAACTAATTTTGGAAGGCTGGAAAACTCCCTGGATTTCGGAGGTCGGGGCATCCACCATGACAATTTTCTGGTGATTGTCCTGTTATTTCCCTACACAGGCTCAAGAGCTGGAGAGGCTCTACTTTCAGAATTACCTGTAGCATTTTGGCTGTAATTCCTTTTTCAGCAAAATTACCAGACTTTATAAAATCTTTCACTGTGTAGTTTATAAACAATTTCAATTACATTTCTGAACCTGCAGACGCTTTTGCCCACACAACATATCTCATATAACCCAGATTTGCATGGTGGATACCCTTTTTCAAACATCAGTAAAATAACATAATTGTAAATAGTAAAGGTGGTTTAGGTGACATGCATCAATTAGTTGAAGATATGTCATCTTTAATCCATGAAACGTCGATATCCAATTCTACATTCTCACTGAGTTCACTTTGATGTGCAGCTGAATGTTTATTTGTGGCACCTGGTGTGTTGGGGAGGTGTGCTGTTGTTGCACATACAAAAGATCACGTTAATTTGCAAAATGATGGAAAATGTTTTAAATAGCTCACAGGTCAGGTAGAAGGACCCCTTAGCAGGATTTTGCCTAGGGCCCCGTGGAGGTCAGGACTGGCTCTGAGTTGTTATATTACTGCATGGAAGTATGACTATTGTCTCGGCTATTCCTTTTTTGGTTGTTGGTAAATGCATGGGCTTTCAGGTCGGAGGTTGGGGTTCAATTTCCACGTATGAAGGTACCCAACTACAGGGCAGGTCTCTGAGCTGTGAGAGGCTGTTCACTGATGAATGTGACAGAAAGTATTTCACATTTTAACGGTTATCACAGTTAAACAACTGTGTACATTAGCCTTGCTTATTTCAGTCTCTTGTGTCCCATTAGCAATATTGGCAGATCCTCTTTGTTTGATGGTAGATGTTGCCAGGGTCTTATGTAACATTCTGGGGTTACATTCCCCCTGGTGACTGGAAAATGCTTCTGCTGTCCACTTAAATGTGGCTTTAACCTGTCATCTAGAGACAAGGTAAAACATTTTTAATGTATTTGCTGCTTTATCTGAAGTGTAAATTTAGACCTCTAGAGTGAAATACTGACTGCATAGGTAACACCTATTAGGTCAGTCTTTTATGTGAAGTGGTGGAGGATTTAAAAGGGTTCTATTTTTAACCATACTGTACTTTTGATCCAATGAACAACCCTTTCTCTCATACATGTAAAGGGTTCTTTGAATGCAGAAGGATATACATGGAACACTTCACCTAGCAAAGAACCCTTTTCTTTTTTTAAATATGGTCTTTGGGGTATTTTTTTATATTATTTTTTATGACAAAACAGTAGGAAGCGTAGGCTAGAGCTACAGGCACGCAGGGGGAGACAAAGAGGAATGGCACAGACAGTGGGTGAGCCGGGGCTTGAACCCATCGTCGCCATGGCACATGTTGTCCAGAGTCCGAAGCTTAGACCACTACACCAAGTCTTCCAAAAAGTGTAGTTCAGATGAAAACAGTTCTTGGTAGAATCTTTTCAAATATACAGAGAACCCTTTTTGGATTAATTTTATTAAGAGTTGGCCTATTTTTTGCTGTTTGTGTCAGCATTTGATGAAATACATGTATCCAAAATAAACTCATGGACTGCAACACATATATGACATAGTTACATATTTTTCTTCATTTTCTAATTCAAATTTTATCATCAAAAAATATGGTCATATATTTTCAAAGATATGTTAAGATTTTCATATGTATGGCCATATAATAGATGTCTGTATTTAAATATGTTATTAACATATATGGTAATATATCTTCAAATATTTGTTAAGATTTTTTTTGCCATATATTAGATTTCTGTATGGGTGCCTTGGGTTAACAACGCTGCTTGAATCATGAATTTACTTTTGGCTGTTGACAATTGATCTTGATGAAAGTCGAGAACTAAACCAACAGTATTGCCCTTAACTGAGCACATCCACTGTTTTCAAGAATAACATGCATGTTTCAGTTTCTTCATTGATGAGAGACTTACTGTTTTTCTTATAGATTTATTAAGAAATATCACTGTAATGAGGATTCCAAATTGTCCACATCATCAAATAACACACAGCTCACGTACCCATACTGTACATACCCCAAAACACATGCTACCCAAGGGTTCTTTGCAGAACCAAGACAAAGTCATGGAAACTACTAGTGTTGTACAGAGTCAATGCAGAGTCAATTACTAACCCAAACAGCAAAATTAACTTTCAAAAAACATCAGCTCATGGCACAATGAGGACTGTAAAGCAATTTAGATAAACACGCTATAAAACATGGACACAATCTCCAACATTGTTTTCTGTTATATAATGTATTTTTATGAGACAGTTTGGGTCTACCAATTTTATATCAGTGTTTTATTTGCTATGGCTTGTGTTTTGTCTGGATCCTAGGAAGAGTAACTGCTGCTGCTGCAGCTAAAGAATGAGTGAACATTCTCTCCTGGCCAGGGCCAGATTATGGACCGGGCAAATGGGGCCTGGGCCCAGGGGCCTCTGATCATTAGGGGTCTCTGGCTAAAAGGCACCCCTAGGCCCCTAATGGTCCGAGGCCCATAAGACAATCTACTGTGAATGCAAAAATGTAGGTAGATGGTTGATTGTACTTGAATATGTGAATAATTTAGCTTATCAAGTGCCCAGTGGATGCACTTTCTACATCTACTGTACATCACCTTTTTTATTAGAATTTTGGGTAAATTCTGTGTGAGCTATTTACAGGTGATTTTTATGTAATAGGCCTGCGTCATAACAAGTAATTGGAAGGGGGGGGGGGTCCTTGTATGGTGTAGCTCCGTCCGTGCTCCTGGCTAAGACTAATGTATTTAATGACTGACTTTGATATGAAAGATAGCTGCTCTAGCTAATGTTGTAAATGTCTAACAGGATAGCTGCTCTAGCTAATGTTGTAAATGTCTAACAAGATAACTGCTCTAGCTAATATTGTAAATGTCTAACAAAGCTGCTCTAGCTAATGTTGTAAATGTCTAACAAAATAGCTGCTCTAGCTAATGTTGTAAATGTCTAACAAGATAGCTGCTCTAGCTAATGTTGTAAATGTCTAACAAGATAGCTGCTCTAGCTAATGTTGTAAATGTCTAACAAGATAGCTGCTCTAGCTAATGTTGTAAATGTCTAACACACAAAGAAGATTTAAAGCAAAGCAGTTTTTCATATCACCACCCAATGTAAGGCAGTTGATTCAGTGGTCTGTTTTAAACATACTGTGTTGAATATATTCCACCCTATAGGTGAAAGCAAGGTGAATTGTAACAACACCAGTTTGCATAAACCCCATTTCCTATTTGCCACTTCACTTTCCCTTTTGTTCCACCAGCTTTAAATTATAAAATATATTTCATTTTAAAGACATTTGTCACTGTCTCCCGCTGATAGTGAGCTGGTTTTGTTTTCATGTACTGTTTAATCTGGACAGTAAGGTTTTTTTCCATCCATTGTCAGTTAACAAAACACAGCCAGTTTTCATTTGCTCAATACTACAGTGCTTGTATTTATGTTCCTACTCTTGTCTTGTTAGCTGTCAATCATTGTTTCTATGTAGTATGTGTGTGTTAGAGATTCGTTACAGTTTTGTGGCTCACCGAAGCCCTGTTTATTTGTGGAAAATATTATCGTATTAAAACCAATTTGATTGAGAGGGTCTATGTAGTGTAGTGGGTTAAGTTGCTGCCCTGTTACCGCTCAATCACAGAAGTATAGTTTGTGAGCGGAATCATGTCATGCATGAACTGACTAAAGGCTCCTGTGTTGAATGAACAGTGCGAAAACCCATGTGGGAGTGCCTTACCATCCCGCATATGTCCAACGAGTTATGGAACTGCAGACAAGGCAGGGTTATTAAGAAATGGGAGGGGAGGAAAAAGGGCAAAAAGTATAATAAAAAAATCATTTGATTTTACTTTATATTCCCTGCACAGCACAATTATTACACCATTTCACACTGATTTAGATGGCAAATTATTCACTATTATTCTTCAGTGCTTGTTGTCTCGCACGGGATGTTTTTTCATGAACCATTGAGTTTTTGCCATCTGGAAATGCAAGTGCAGATGTAATTGACATTTTTGGAAATAACAACATAAAAAATGGCACATTGCTCTTTTAAACCTGTCTTTGTGTTCTTTTTATTCCTGCAGATGGACCCAGTTCAGAAAGCTGTTATGCATCACACATTTGGAGTCCCTCCATCTACACAGAGGAGACATGTTTCATGCAACATGTGCCAACTGAGATTCAACTCCCAGGTCAATTACATTTTGATTACAGAGATAACTACAGAGAGCTAACCTAAAAAATGCTCTTGTTGGTTCTTACCTAAATTATTAAATACATTATAGCCCCTGAATGTTTTCCCCATATTTACAGGATCACACACAATGTCCTGCCTAAAATATTGGGCATAAGGTACAGTAGGCTACTGTGTAAAATGCACATCATTTTTGTAATTAGTATTTTTAAATAACAAATTTAAAGTTCCTAAATATATGTCAAATACTATAAGGATTGTAAACAGTGAATAAATAACACAACAACACAAAAACAAATCAATATTTGGTCTCGCAACCCATTGCATCCATTCTCTTAGGTACACTGTCATGCAGTGTTAAAATAAAATCAGCTAGTTTGTTTCAAGCATCTTGGAGAACTAGCCACAGTTCTCCTACAGATTTTGTCTCGCTTGCTTCTGTCTATGTAATCCCAGACAGCCTCAATGATGTTACAGTAGTTACAGTCTGTTGCAGAACTCCTTGTTTTTCTTTTCACAACATGCTGGCATTCTAATTAAGGTTGATGTTCTTGAAATTAGAAGGGAAGGAAACATGTTATGAAAACAACTTGACAATGAACTGTTAGCTTGCAAATCATTATAGCAAGTTTGAAGTTTCATTCATTTATAAAGCACATTTAAAACAACCTTTTTTTGACCGAAGTGCTGTACAAGAAATATCTAGGTTCATCCCTAAATTTAAAAGAGTAAAGTACTGATAAACACAAATGCCCTTCTTTGTATTTTTTCTCGTTGGTGCCGAGCCACGTTGTGGGTAACCAGGCTTGGGCTGGAACCTCCACCTTCTGGAACCTCTCCCAACAGATCAGTTTCTATGACTATTCCAGCCCTGGCCACTACCTGCTCTTCTGGAGCCTCTTTATCTGTTCCCTTGCGAGGCGCTGATAGAAGGCAGGTGTGTAGGGGTGGCTCTGGCCCTGCTGGCAGCCCACAGATGTTTCCAGAACCTCCCAGCTCCCAGCCCTTCTCTCTTTGTGCATTGGTGCAATTTTTCTATATCAGGCAGTGGCACGTTTGTGTCACACTATTCTTTAGAAACAATTTTATATTTATTGCGCTCATTCATTGACTAACTACTCTTTCAACTCGTTTTCGCTGTCACCTGTAACTATTCCTCAGGTTGTTACTGTACAATTAGAATTACTTCTTAGTTAGTTTACCTGGTAAAATGAAAGTGAATAAATCTAAATAAATACTTTTTCTATAATTGAGCTATTGCATTATTTTGTGATTACACTGGGATTTATATTCAATTAATTATGTCTATATTTCATCAAATCATTCATTATCCATCTCAGCCATCTATCAGTCACTATTCCTGAACAAATGGATATATGTTCGTGTTAAATTTTTTATCTATTAAATCTCCTTCATGCTTTAACTGGGAGGAAAATGGAAGTAAGCAGCTCTTACACAACAGGCATGAATTCCCATCAAATCCCCATAAAAAATAGTTTATCATCTTAGATTGACATTAAAGAATTTCAAATTGGATGAAGAAACTTACTTGACATGGATGTTGTTAGTATGGGTGATTGATGGTGTGTATAGCTTGTCTTTTGTGTCTGTTTAGCTGCAATCTCAGACTAATCAGAACTTCAAATCACTTGCTAACATTGTTGGGCAGAAGCGTTACTTAGGAACGTATTACTGTAATATTATTACTTTCCCCTTAACGACTATTGTAAGGGTTCACAATTTTCAAAACATAATAATATTACATTTACTAATCCAAGTAACGCCCTGGTCAGACCAATTGCGGCAGTGCAGTTTGGTATGGCAGAGATACATTCATTTTCAATAGAACGCTGCATTTGGCTGAATCACTTGCGTTGCAGAAGCAGTTGCGGTGCATTTTGAAAAATCAAACGGATGCTTCGAATTGCATGCGTTGGACACACCTACACACCTACTGTAGCTTGGAAAAGGGGAGTGTTTTTTTACTAAGCAGAGAGAATGCATGCCGAAATGTTGTTGCATGGCTACAAAAAAGTTTAAGGCCAGATGTCCACTGAACATGTCGAATGCGTTGCATTGCGCCGGAAGTCATTCATTGTCAATGGAGAGATCCGCAAGGATCCGTTTGCCTTGCGAGCTTGCGATACGGTGCGCTCTCTGTCGCATATGTTCAAATTATTCAACTTGTGCGTTACGACCCTGTGCCGTTGTACAACCAGAAGTTGAAGTTCCCACTGGAACAAGTATCACAACACGAGAGTAACGGTCTTGCCTTGCTGAAGCAATTGTGCTTCAAGTCTGCACTACGCAGATGCATATATCTGGTAAAAAGTAACGTGCACTAAAATCTGACTTGTTCAGTGGACATCCAGCCTAAGCATCTGTGATGCATTGCCGTAATTGGTCTGACCAGGGCGTAACGTTCCATACTGCATTGTCAGAATACGATTCGTCCGCTTTTACTTTTTTTATGATGATGTTTACGCGTGGGGAGGCAAGTGCTGGCAGGTTACGTTGTCAAAAACAAAAAGGAAGGATGGATGAGAGAGAAGAGAGGCAGACTTTCAACAGGTGGATGTATTGTCATTATTTTTACTTTGTCTCGGTCAAAGAATCAAAGAACATTGTCGTCACTTGTAAACCTTGCTCAAGTAGCAAGACGCTTTCAACCGCGATAAATACAACATCTAAATTATCGAAGCATCTGTCGTAGGACAGCAATGTGAAACTTGCAACATGAACATAGCCAAATAAGGAGCTGGCCACTGAAATCATCGTAAATGTTGTGTTATGCAACGTTTTATGTTTATTAAAACCTTTGTTAACAAAAGTTAAAAAGTCGGGATCAAGAGACTTTGCTTTATTTTTTATTTTTGTTATATACTGTTTCCCATCAGGGTTGATAGGTTGCAGTGTTTGGAGTTATGCAGTTTTGTTAATTGTTAACTCCTCCTGTAAGGTTAATTATTGTTCCAATAAAGTAGATTCAGTTCTAAAAAGTGTTGGCAGGCTTTTTCAGAAGGGGAATTAATGAAAATAATTAGTAATATAACTAATTACTTTTAAAAGGAGTAATATGTAAGAAGTAACTTATTACATTTGCTGAGTAACTTGCCCAGCACTGTTTGCTAAGATATTAAAAATGGCTATGGCTGGCTCAACCCTAAAAGAGATTTCCGCGACAATACGATGACAATTCGTCTGTATTGTGTAACCACTAAATCACTTAACGGTACCTTGAATGTACGTCTGGAAACGAATCAGCTTGAGTCAAAAAAGTGCACTGGACTGATGAGACACCACCAGAAGCTAACAGCTACGGCTGGGGTTTTGTAGGGTCACAATGTTGCAATAATAGTTCTTCTACATGGCTGGCTCCAGTGGCGGGCCAGGCATTTTACACCTAGGCCTTCAAAATCTTCCCGAAATTAAAACGCATTATAATAACCTCACAATGACATTCTATGGCTTATGTATATATTATACAAAATATAAATAGGCTACATCGTATTTCCTTTAAGTTATATTTCTTAACCTTAGTATGTCAGAACTCAGAAATACCACTATTTTCACCCAGAGTTTTGCAAACTACCGACATTTGTCTTTCCTCCCTGAAGGTAGCTTTCAGAGGCTAGGTCCGGGGCGTTCCCTCATCCCGTTTTCTACAGTTATAGTATGCACCGAATAGCCTAATAACTTAATAATAATAATAATGATGCATTCAACTTATATAGCGCTTTTCTTCCAAGGAACCCAAAACGCTTTACACAGTGAGGGGGAAAGCCCACCTCATCCACCACCAATGTGTAGCACCCACTTGGGTGATGCACGGCAGCCATTTTGCGCCAGAACGCTCACCACACATCAGCTATCAGTTGGAGAGGTGAGTAGTCATATATGCCAATTAGGAAGTAGGGGGATTATTAGGTGGCCATGATTGAAGTGAGAGGCCTGGTTGGGAATTTGGCCATGACACCGGGGTTAACACCCCTAATCTACTCGCCATGGGATTTTTAATGACCACAGAGAGTCAGAACACCCATTTAACATCCCATCCGAAAGATGGCACCCTATGCAGGGCAGATGTCACTGCCCTGGGGCATTGGGAAAGATCTTTAGACCAGAGGGAAGAGTGCCCCCTACTTGCCCTCCAACACCACTTCCAGCAGCACTGGTCTTGCATCCAGGGACTAACCAGGCCAAACCCTGCTTAGCTTTAGAAGCAAACCAGCAGGGCAATAAGGGGCTCTATGCTGCTGACTAATAACTTGCATCCTTCGTTCGTTCCTGTACTTAAATGTGCACATTTCCTTGAGGATTCTAATATTTTTTACCTATAATTTTACAAATATTACGCTACATAAAAATAACAATGAGAAAAACGATATTGCATTTCGCCATTTGAACTCTACTGGACAACTGCTGAGGAAAATAGTTTTTTTCAATAGCTAACGGTGGGTCTGTCTTTGGAATGATTATGCATTTTAGGCACATTTAAATCACTTTTCTTTTTTTTTTATTAGCAATAAAGACAGTTTTACAGCTTTATAAGCATGGTCTCTGAATGATGAAGTAGACTGTCGTTATCATCAATATGAAATAAATGCATGGGGCTGAACATTTCCATTGAAACATTTACATGAATCAGATTTACAACTATGGCCATCTATGGCTGATCTGTAAAGCGCAACGCTTGCATTAACGCCAGCATAACGCTCTTAAATGTGGAGGAAGTATCGACTTGGAATATTTCGGGCCTTTTTCACAAGTACAAGTACAAGTACTTATGCCCAGTATCGGGCCGGGTATCGGCCCATCCCTAAGGCCCTGCTATTAAAAATATATAAAAATCCATCAAACTCACCGAAGCTGCTCATTATTTTAAAACGAAGTCCGTCCTCCTTTCTCTTTTAAAAACACATCTATGATGCAGTTTTACAGCACATTTCTGTGTTAAGTTCCAATAAAAAATCTTGCCCAGTGCTGAGAGTCGATCCTGCCCAGTCCTATATTCACCACCAAAGCTACTTCGTCACCTCCATCTGCCATTCTGCTAAAAGTAAAAAATCTAACAATCTAAAAATTGAAAGTTTAAAGACATCGGAGACGGGTAAGCTAAGCTAGTTCTTGTTCGGATGGCGAACTTTTTAATTTTTTTTTGTTGAACTTTATTGAACTCCCTCTCCTATCAGCAACAGAAACTATGCTGACGTAAAGCTAGACCTGCAGAAACGCTTTAGTTGGTCAAAGAACACACCCAACATGGTAAAGTCGAAATCTGATTGGTTAAAAATATGACAATCAACAACATGGTCCTGATGGGCTTCAACAGCAGACGGTATTCACTCGGAATTCTGAATGCCCCAGTCTATCCAGAGACAACACAGATACAAAATCTTATTGGATAAAAGCTTTCATTTATATGAGCTGCGCTAAAAGCAAGGCAACTGAAAAGAACGTACTGTAGGAATGAAATTACCTTATAGAATAATTGAAATTAACTTTGTAAAATAAATATAGTGTTAATGAAAAAAGATATTCAAGAATAATATATGTTAAAAATATATTCTGACTATCTTTGGGCCTGCAAAGCTTTCTCTGCAGGCCCAAAGATGGTCAGAATATATTTGTTGGCATCTGACGGCCCACCACTGGCTGGCTCACACATGCCAACAAATATTATCACTTCAATATTGCAATGTTAGGAAGGGCTCATAAGTAAGAATTTCACTGTAAAGGGCACATGTCTTGCATCTTGCACATGATAGATCAAATTTGATTTGATTTGGATGTGATTTCCAAGAAAGAGTTAGTCCCCTAGCATTAGGTCACTCCATATGCAGATTTCTGACTAAAGAATTCATCAAATATCACCATGATTATAGCTAGATTATATGGTCTTCTGCAGTTTCTTCTTGTCGGTTTGCATGTTGTCCTCCTGCCTGCTGAGAAGACTCAGCCCATACTTTGGATAGCTCAGGTGTTGTCATAGCTGTCCGCTATGCTAGGTGCATCATACTTCTGTTGTATCACCTGCTATGCAAGATCCCTGACAACTGTAAACAAGATGAGGCCAGGGTACATCATGAAACACAGAGTATGAGCCAGACAGTTTGAATATCAGAGTATATTCCTACAAGAAACACATCTGAAGAATGAATCCCATATGAAACTTGAATGTAGATGGATCAGTCAAGTGTATCACTCTACATTATTCACAAGCAAAACTGAAGAAGAATCAGTCTGGAGAGAGAAATTGTCTGTGGCCACCACCTGCAAAACCATTCCCTTTTTGGGGGTTGTCAAGGGCAAATTGTATGGTAACACCAGCACAGTACCGCTATTGTAATGTTGGCAATATTATCTGATCATATTACAAGTGGTCCGCTTAGCCCTAACTTTTAAACTATATGATAGACCAGTCCTTCGTTCGATCCTCCACCTGTCATGCCGTTAAAAACATTAATCTTTTTGACATGTGGAGGGTCTCTAGCCCTACAAGCAGAGAATGAACTTTTCACTCCAGTGTTCTGTGAATATTTTAACACAAATTAATAAATTAGCCACAGTTCTCTTTCACAACTAATTTCTTTCAGAATCAGGCCCTACAGCATCAATGAAATTATGACTAAGCAAATTGATGTATACCCTACGTTTAAAGATAACTCGTTAAATCACAAGTGACACTAACAACATTTGATAAGATCTGGCAGCTTCCCCTATCCTATTTGGACCAGTCAGCTTGTAATATCTACCAATCTAGATGTCACCTTTGATGTTGTTTTCTCCTTGGTGTTATCTGCTGCTTTGTGTTCTTGCCCTTTTCACTGAGCCTTATAGATATGGGGGCTGTGTTCAATCATTTTGTTTAATACATAAGTTCTCTGATACGGAGCTGGAGTTATGGTTTCTTTCATGATGGCTAGTCATCTAGATCCCTTTGTAACAAAGATGCAGTGTCCGATTGGCTAAGTAGTAGGGATGTTGGCTAGTGGTTGAACAATTGCTTTTTATTTTCTATTTTTTTAATATGACATGCATAAAGCCACTAGTAGCCATTGTTCCGCACCTTTGACAATTCCTTTAATTTGCACTGTTTGAAACATGTAATTATGTATGCAGGCACCTGAACAAGAAATTTGATGGAAATTTTGCAGAAACTCTATAATCAGTAGTCACCGTCATTTGATGCTGCACCATCTTTGATGCAGATTTTCTGTTTTCAGTTCCCATTTGTTTTTTGTTTCTTCTCAAAGTCTGCTAACTGTGCATCTCATTAATGCATCTCATTAATGCAGTCAATAAACCATGAATATTTTAATCATTTTTTTTACTGTAGTACAATATTTTGTGGATGAGATGTTGCATAAATGCCTGGAAGACCTGCTATCATCAAAGGCGATCCAGCCATGAGCTAAATCTGAAGCTCACCTGGTGAATTCAACAAAACAATAATCTAAAACACATGTTTTGGAATGGTCTGTAGTCAATGACCAGACCTGTACCTATTTAAGAGGTTGTGGCTCTTAACAGTTCCTTCTCAATAACCTACACATGTTGCCTAGTTAATGCATTTTTACAGTGAATGATGTGTTAAAAGTTGTGAACGGCAAACATTTTGTTTGATTAGCTCTTATCGTCATTGCAAACACAAAACACAAAGTAATCTTTGTCTGAATTGTTTTGATTGAAAATTCTCGCATAAACCGTATACAGATGCTAACAGTTTCTATGCTGGGGATGTGGCTGGCACATTTTTATTCCAGGAGGCAATTGGATTTCTCTTGATACTTTCCTTCCTGCCACAGGCAAAGTCAGCCAGGAAGTGTGTGAAGGTAAACAAGGACAGCTGAAAGTCTTTGCATATGGCCCAGTCTGAATAAATCCATTGTGAAGGTGAAGATACGTGTTTGGAATCTGAAGTCAAAAGGCTACATCAATAAAACATCACACCTTGACAGATTCACTCATGGCTGTGATACTTAACTGAGATGTGTGACAAAGAAAGTTTACCATAGCAGACAAAGGAAAAGAGATAAGAGGACTTAAACTGCAAAAAAAAACTTGGCATTCAAGGCCCTTGTTAATGTCATGTCCTTGTTAATGTTAGTTTAAAAACTATTTAAAAACATTTAGTCCATTTTTACAATATTTTTTGTCTGAGAGCACAAAACGTAAATAATGACACAACACGGAACGGACTCAGCCCACTCAGGGCTCAGAGGGTGGAGAATGTTATAAAAAAATTGTAAACCAACTGAATTTGTCAACTTATATTAATCATAAATATTTTCAGCACACCTGTCATCAATGTGTATTCCTCATTAGTAATTTTGTTGCCTATTAAGGCTAGTTCACTCACTCGGTCTGGAGCACGTGGTTATTGCATCTGAACAATACCTGCTTCCACCTGTTTGGCTCTGTGTTGGCGTGGGGGGGTTTGGTACCAAGCTCATCATCCATACTTATTGTTAGTCATAAATGACGTACATGTTGTGAATAGAAGTAATATACACTGCTCTATTTAAGGAACAGGCAATCCTCACATTATAACAACAAGTCAATTGAACTTCATGGATATCAATCTGTCCATTTAGGAAGCATAAGCAATTGTGAATCAATGTCACTTGTTTTGGTGCAAATGAAAGTGACAACAGGTGCACTGGAGAGGAAAAAACAAGACAACCACCAAAAAAGGAATGGATTTGCACATGGTGGCCACAGACAATTGCTCTCTCCGTATGCTTCCTGAATGCTTCATCTCTAGTTTTGCATTTTGCTAGTGTCCTTGTCACTAATGGTAGCATGAGATGGTACCTACAGCCCATTCAGGTTAAACAGGTAGTCTAGCTCCTCCAGGATGATGCATCCATACGTGCCGTCGCAAGAATGTTTGCTGTGTCTCCCAGTACATTCTCAATGGCATGGAGGAGATACCAGGAGATGGGCTGTAACACAAGGAGACCTGGACAGGGCTGTTGAAGGGCATCAACCCAGCAGTAGGACCGGTATCTGCTTCTTTGTGCGAGGAGGAACAGGAGGAGCACCGCCAGAGTCCTACAAAATGACCTCCGGTAGGCTAATGGTGTGCATGTTTCGGACCAAACTGTCAGAAACAGACTCCATGAGGGTGCGATGTCATCTAGTGGGACCTGTGCTCAACAGTCCAGCACCTTGCAGCTTGATTGGCATTCACCAGAGAACACCGGAATAATCAATTCTGCAATTGGAACCCCTTTCTATACACGATGAGAGCAGGTTCACACTGAGCACATGTGACAGATGTGAATGAATCTGGAAATGCCATGGTGAATGCTGTGTTGCATGCAACATCATCCAGCATGACTGGTTTGGTGGTGGGTCAGTGATGGTCTGGGGAGGCATAATGCTTCAAAATGCTTGACTAACTTACAAACTTTTAGACCTCGTGATGTTGCAATCATCGTCAACACATTTTCAAAAGCAAAAAATCTAATTCATATTTACTTTTTTGAAGGTAGGTTTGCACTGACCTGCTGCTATAGCCTGTAATTAGCTAAAATTGTAACGTTACATGTATTTTGCTAAAATCACTTTTTTCCATGTAACAGGTGTTTATTTTGATTTCCATACAATGACTTTAAAATACAGTGAAACTCAATAGCCGCTTTCCGACCGCAGGGATTTTTCCAGTTCCTATAACATAACGTTCCTATAACCCTTTTTTTCTTATGTTCCGATAGAAGAAATTGCGGGATTATTTAGTTCCTCGCACCACCGTTCCTATAACCTTTTTAGCTCCTACTCCAGAGCAGGGTCTTTCCATTTTCCCTTTTCCTAGGTCTACGTTGATTGGTCCAACTTATCAAACGCCCTATTTTACTTAATTAGTACCAATCCAGTATCAAAACATACAGAAGTGGAAAATAATTAGAAGCACTGGCATACACTTTGATTCTATTCAACAAAACATTTGCTTAATGTTCTTGTTAATTCATTAGGGTATACAGCCTTAGTCTGTCGATCAGCTTTGTGTAAAAAACAAGTCTTTAGGCAGCAGTGGAATAAACTCTACACTATACAGGGCACACACAGGTGACTATAAACATTGCAAAAAATTAACAAATTAAATGTATAATTAAAAGCTATTGTTTAAGTGTGAACATACTTTTTCTGTATTAGGGCACATTCCTGATGAGTGTCTGATGTCCATTGGAGAGGTGCTGTGCGACGTACATCCACCACCACTAATCTGCCAACTTCTGTCTGGCTTGAAAGATATTTCCTTGGTAGATGCTAAATTTGGTCCTGTGCCAAGAGGATCAGTGTTTTGACGTTTCACGTTTGGGTCGGCCATCTTGAATTTCTCAGGCATAGAAGCCTTCACCTGTTCATGTGACATCCAAATTGTAATGGAACCCAGCACAAAGTACAGATAGTTGGACCACATAATGATTAATCTGCTAGTAGTGGAAATACTTATACCAAACATGTCAGCTAGTACTTTCTTCCTTAATCCAACTGCCGTACAAATGGCTGCTGCAGACATAAGTGCTACAACGCGAAACTTTAAAAGTTGGCCCCTCATCCCTCCGAGTAGAAAGTATCCATTTTTTCTTTGGGTCATCGTCTGCTGGAAAGCAGTGAAAACTAAGATAGGGCTGTTTTCCCCTGGATTTAGTACAGAAGGTTACACAAGAATGAGCCATCCTCTTCGTATGTGCCATTCTGAATACATACAACCCAAACGGAAGTATTGATGCAGTTCAGCTCGCCGAAATGGAAGTCGTACCCTGGAAATGTGAAAAAGGCCTATCGACTGGCCCTTTCATTCCCCAGACCTGAACGCAACTGCTCCAGGTCTGGGAGGAGATCCCCCAGGATACCATCCACCATCTCATCAGGAGCATGCCCAGACATTTTAGGGAGTGCATACAGGCACGTGGGGGCCATACACACTACTCAGTCACATTATGAGTTGCCGTAATGAAATTCACACAAGTTGGAACAGCCTGTGATTTCAGTAGTTTACTTTGCTATTCGGTTGGTGTTTGAATTCGGCCAACAAACTGTTGGTGATTTTGGTTTTCATTGACAGTTGTTATGTAATTTTGTTCTCAACGAATTACACAATGTACAAGAAAGATTTTGATATTTAATATGTTTTGTTCATCGAGACCCGATATATGATTTCCGCTGTGTTCCCTTCATTATTTTGAGCAGTGTTTTAATACCATCCTACTATGATGATGAGTTTCCTCTAAAATACAAAACCATATACCAAGACTTGAGTCATGTGACTCAGCGTGTATGATTGTACACATTATGTTAATTCTATATTAAAGTGTTGGTAAAGTTGTGGCGTTTCCAGTCTGAATTACATTATCAAGGTAATACAGACCTTGTATGTAATAGAAATCTCCAAACTAGTTTTATAGCACAAAATATTTGACCAAAGCTATGTATTTCAGTAGATATGTTGTACAACTGTCATTGCAAAATTGTTTTCATAATACATTATATAGTGGGATTAACTGTCAGCAATAGATCTAACAAGCCAAACAGAAAGGTTTTTTAGTTAAGATGTGTTCTTTGGTGCTTTTTTACTGTGTTCAGGTACCATTCATGATTTAATTAATTGAACACCGGTAGATACTGTAGCCTGGTTTAAATAATTTTACTTTGTGTTTTCTGACAGAGCCAAGCCTCGGCCCACTACAAAGGAACAAAACACGCCAAGAAACTGAAATCTCTGGATGCCCCCAAATGTAAGCTCAAAGGTTCTCTGGTCACCAAGGCAACCATCAACCGGGAACATCCTAAGATCATCAACTCTCCAGCTATTATAAACTGCACAGACAGTAAAGGTTGGTATTTTCTATTTACTTTGCATCCCCCCCCCACACACTCTGTCTGTCTGTCACTCTGTTCATTTCAACAAAGGTTATGACAGTGCAGTCTGACAGTATACTCATGAACAATAGAAAAAGGTGGTCCAGTGGTTTAAAGCCATCTTTTTCACCGTGCTGCTTGCTGGCAAGTGGTTGGGAAGCACCAGAGGCAAAGGAAATTGTCAAGCACTAAGAAGGGTATGTAGGGGGGCTGACACAGGGCGTCAGAGGAGTTATTCTACAGGGGAAACCTTTTTATGATTTAAAAATCTTTTGCATATACATATAGAGGCCTTTCCACTGAGGATACTTCATGGAGCCCAATATGTAACCCAATATAATTCTCACTGGAACCAAAATGTTAATCTGGGAACAATAAAACGGTTCTGCCATGGGCACTACTGACGAACCCTTTTTGGATAAGTTCTTTAATTGTGTACAGTATGTGACTCCTGGATTAGATGGTCAGTGCACATTGGAAAAGCAATTCGGTTTGCAATTGGTGCCTAGAAGACAAGCTTGCTGCAATCTTCAAATCTCCTGAATCCTTTGGGATGATGCAGGCCTCTAGCTGCAATTGGACATCATGCAATTGGGGAAGAAGGAAAAAGACAGTGTGAAAGCTTATCAAAACTATGGCAAAAACACTTAAAAAATAGTTTAATAATTTAAGGATACATTTGACCTGGAAGTGAACCATAGCTAAGGGCTTGAAAATTGATGAATTAATTATTTAATGTTCAATCACAAATCTTTAACTCATTAATAAATGAATTGTGAAATAACTGCTTTCCAGATGATGAATTTGTTAAGCTGCATTGAACAATGTTTTTTCAATGCACTTCAAATTGTGCATTCTAAACCATTCCAAATTCTTAGATCTGAGGCAAATCATTACTTCCATTACTTCCAAGGATCCTATACTTTTTTACCACCCAGACCACCTAAACTATTTCATAATGTACACTTGTAAGGTTTGCATGTTTGAACAATATTCTCAACACATTTTTTCACAACTAACTAACCCTAAATAAGACTGAAGTTGTTGTTTCCACTGTAAGGCAAATTAGTGAAAGTTCTTTTTAAAGAACTTACATAATGTAGTCTACTTTTTACATATATTGCACCCTCGACGGGACAGGGATCATTTCGTTGGTCAACCCTAAACCTGGAATTCTATTGGTCGGTGAATGTTGACAGGATTGTAACACAAACAATCTGAGAGTGCAGGAGAAATCCGAGAGGAGAAGATTCGCAAGCGCACAGAAACAGCCTGAGTGCGAGGAGAAGGTTAGAAGATGAGAGCAGGAAATCTGTCCAAGCAACAACATATCTGAGTCCAGGCATATAGTTTGAGCATAAGCACAACAAATCCAGTGCAAGCAGTGGCTATTTGAGTGTGACAGTAAATTTTTGAGGGATATTACAGAATCTGAACGTAATATAAATTAGAAAAATGCTCTCATATCTAAGTAATGCACTCTTTAATAAAGATAGGAATAAAACTCCATATTGAACCCTCCAAATAGTTAAATGTGTAACTATAGCCTGCACTCCATTGTGGTGGTAGTGAGAACTGTTACATTAACATGAAAAATTGCAGGAATGTTGTGTAAAGATGTGAACAGTACAGTGATTTTTGTAGTTGGAAATTTGTGTAGTGAACAGTATAGTATGTTTTGGCATGTAAAGGTATAAAATGTAGGTGAAAATCTGAGACATTTGGAGTTGCTTGTAACACGGCCTGAGAAATCATCACTCACTTAGATCCTTTAAAGTCATTAACTAGCTACTATAGCTAGGTAAGTGTTTCCTCCTGCATTGTTTTTGTACAATTCATGCATCTCACAATCGTCTTATGTGTGCAACAATTCAGCATGCATTTTGCGTGATGATAACAAATGGACTAGTTAATAAGTTACACGTGAGACACATTTATAATACAGGACAGTTTGATTTCTTCGGCATAGATAGTCCAGGTATATGAACATTAGCTGATGTTGACTATACTGACTGTGTTTGAGCTTGTCTGATGTTGACAGGGTTGAGACTGCATCAACTTATAAGTTAGAAATCGTAAACAACATAATTTAAAACAGACTTGTGCCATTTTAGTAAAAAAAAGTTACACAATTTTTCAGACCTTTTTATAAATTATGTAAATGATTAGCTTAATAGGAACTACTTGTTTTATGCGTGCATACTAACATGGCAACATTAGGGGAGTGATGGGGGGTACGTTAATGTTAGACGATAACCCTACGCCTCGCAACATTTTGTTTTGCTAAAAATACTTATTTAAAAATTATTTTTCTCAAATAAAATGTTGTCAACCATTTTATAAGCGAATTGACACACTCCAGCCTGTGGATTGCCAGGGAATAACCACACACCTCAGCAGTGAAGCCACTAGTGCTTTCGGCCTCGTGGTTTCTCACCTGCTGAGGTTAGCAGTTATTCCCTGGCAACGCACAGTCTGTCATGTGTTAATGCTTACATAGTGCACACTGTGTTTACAGATAATGCAGAGAGCACGCTTATCCTCCATGTCCTAAGGCTTTAGCTGTGTTTATGATGTAGATGTTTTTCTAGTTAAACTAATTAATAATGTACACTCAGAAAATTCAAACATAGCTTACCCAGCTAAACCCTGAAGTCTTGGAGATCCTGGTGTACTCTCAAGCTAATCTCTGAATACAATATAAAAGCTAGCACAATCCACCTTTAATTACCATTTACCCTTCAATGCTAACAATCTCTTACATATAATTTACAACACTAGACAATGCCTGTGCAGGATTAGGTTGGAGAGCCTCTATTCATCTCGCTATTTTAAACCAGGAGCATGTTTTTGAAGCACATAGTGGATCCCTTTTCCTAATGGGGCTCAGGTCCTGCTATGTTTCATTTAGAACTCTGCCCTAAATTGTAAGTATTGTAGTTTCACATGTGACTCCGTTTGAAATATGACAATTCACAATTCACTGAGAGGATATCAACATTTTTCTTTTAAAGCCATTAGACACAGTCCACATATTTTTATTTAGTTATAACATTGCTCGATAACTTTTCATACAACATTTACTCCACACATGTGGAATTTCGTCAATGTAGGTTTTGGTTCAGTTGATGTTTGTTTAATGGAAAGCCTCTATAGTGAGGGAGTCAATTGTTCTACATCTGTTAGAAAAATCTCAAGAGCAAATCCATTCCTCAGTTTGTGGAAAATGATGTTCACAAAATAGGGTTTAAAAATAAAATGTGAAGGCCTCCAACATTATATAATGACCAAATAGTTATACTTCATTTCATCACTGACCTCAAAACTCAATATGCAGTGTTCTCCTCAACCTCGCTGTTGGGTCTACAGTACACGGAAAGCATTCCTTTGTTACACGTGGCGTAGGGTAATGAATATTAATGTGATCAGTTGTCAGGGAAATTAATTGGCGAGGTGGGTAAACACCACATTATCTTCTGGGCTGAAGTATTTGGCAGTATATCAGTGCCTGTGTGCTCCTCTAATGAAAAGCAGAGGTCACAGAAGAGTAATGGCTACTGAGAAAATGTGCGTGTGTGTTTGTGTGTGTGTGTGTGTTGTTATACTCGTGAACTTGTGCAGCCTCAAATGGACAACGGGCCACAGTGAGATTCTACAGATTGTCCGATGACTCAGCAATGACTTCTGTGTGTGTGTTCGAGCATGCACACATTTACACATGAGGCGAAGAAAGACAAGTGTTGCCCGTAGCACAGCCACCATCTCTCAGTTCCAGTCCAGTGCTTGAGGAAATGTACCCTGATATTAGCTATTAAAGAGCAGATTGTCAGGGGAGCCATGCCAGTACTGATAGCGGCTGCACAATAGAACAGGCACGGAGGCATGGGGGCTAGCTCAGGCTTGTTCAGCCATGACATTACCACCACTGCCACAGCTTTCCATGTACTCCTCAATGCCATTGAATTCATATTGATGAATCTCTTTATGCACTGGGTAAGAAAATGCTCATATATAGACACGCATCACAAAGTGGCAAAGCTGATGACACTTTGTATTAATCCAGATTTTCAGATTAATATATGATGAATAAAAATAGAAAGCAAATGGAAATTACATACAGTATATACAGTGCCTTGCGAAAGTATTCGGCCCCTTGAACATTTTGACATTAAATATGATAGATATAGATATAAAACTGTAATTTTTTGTGAAGAAGCAACAACAAGTGGGACACAATCATGAAGTGGAACGAAATTTATTGGATATTTCAAACTTTTTTAACAAATAAAAAAACTGACAAATTGGGCGAGCAAAATTATTCAGCCCCTTCACTTTCAGTGCAGCAAACTCTCTCCAGAAGATAAGTGAGGATCTCTGAATGATCCAATGTTGACCTAAATGACTAATGATGATAAATAGAATCCACCTGTTTGTAATCAAGTCTCCGTATAAATGCACCTGCTCTGTGATAGTCTCAGAGGTCCGTTGAAAGCACAGATCATCATGAAGAACAATGAACACACCAGGCAGGTCCGAGATACCGTTGTGGAGAAGTTTAAAGGCGGATTTGGATACAGAAAGATTTTCCGACCTTTAAACATCCCAAGGAGCACTGTGCAAGCGATAATATTGAAATGGAAGGAGTATCAGACCACTGCAAATCTACCAAGACCCGGCCATCCCTCTAAACTTTCAGCTCTTACAAGGAGAAGACTGATCAGAGATGCAGCCAAGAGGCCCATGATCACTTTGGATGAACTGCAGAGATCTACAGCTGAGGTGGGCGAGTCTGTCCATAGGACAACAATCAGTCGTATACTGCACAAATCTGGCCTTTATGGAAGAGTGGCAAGAAGAAAGCCATTTCTGAAAGATATCCATAAAAGGTGTTGTTTAAAGTTTGCCACAAGCCACCTGGGAGACACACCAAACATGTGGAAGAAGGTGCTCTGGTCAGATGAAACCAATATCGAACTTTTTGGCAACAATGCAAAAAGTTATGTTTGGTGTAAAAGTAACACAGCTCATCACCCTGAACACACCATCCCCAATGTCAAACATGGTGGTGGCAGCATCATGGTTTGGGCCTGCTTCTCTTCAGCAGGGACAGGGAAGATGGCTAAAATTGATGGGAAGATGGATGGAGCCAAATACAGGACCATTCTGGAAGAAAACCTGATGGAGTCTGCAAAAGACCTGAGACTGGGACGGAGATTTGTCTTCCAACAAGACAATGATCCAACACATAAAGCAAAATCTACAATGGAGTGGTTCACAAATTAACATATCCAGGTGTTAGAATGGCCAAGTCAAAGTCCAGACCTGAATCCAATCGAGAATCTGTGGAAAGAACTGAAAACTGCTGTTCACAAATGCTCTCCATCCAACCTCACTGAGCTCGAGCTGTTTTGCAAGGAGAAATGGGCAAAAATGTCAGTCTCTCTATGTGCAAAACTGATAGAGACATACCCCAAGCGACTTACAGCTGTAATCGCAGCAAAAGGTGGCTCTACAAAGTATTAACTTAAGGGGGCTGAATATCTTTGCACGCCCAATTTTTCAGTTTTTTATTTGTTAAAAAAGTTTGCAATATCCAATACATTTTGTTCCACTTCATGATTATGTCCCACTTGTTGTTGATTCTTCACAAAACATTACAGTTTCATATCTTTATGTTTGAAGCCTGAAATGTGGCAAAAGGTCGAAAAGTTCTAGGGGGCTGAATACTTTCGCAAGGCACTGTATATGCCATTCCCATTTGCTTATTTATACTGTATATGGGTGGTTGACGTGAAATGGCCTTTTTGTGGTTCTGAGCGTCAAACACAAATCAATATAAATTATATTTGTCAAATAACGTTTTTATATTACTCAGAATATGCTGCTTTATGTGAACATTAACGCAATTCATCATTCACAATTTTTCCCAAATTTTCTACCAAACATGGAAAAGCTCATATGGTGTGACTGTCCCAAGCACATTTCACAAACTTTAGACTTAGTGATGGTTCGGAATAATATAACCCTAGGGTTCTTTGCACCTGGACCTCGAGCCAAACAACCCCCCCCATGAGCTTTTTTCCCATGTTATAACATTGTTTGAGTTAGCGCTATCAGCCGAATGGCTTAGTGCAGGTGTTAATGGAACCAAGGGTGTATCTCATAAATAACCCCACTAATAATGCACGGAATGGTACAAAAATTCTACAGTAGTACAAATAGGTTCTGTACTTAGTTTGTAAGCACACCAGAAGTATATTTAAATAACACTTGCCTGATGGCTGCTACTCTCAGCTGCTACCGCAATCCTGCGACGAGATCACACACAGAGCACAACATGTATTGTCTAGCAGCCAAAAAATTTAATTAGGGAATTAATTTGCGCTCCCAGGGAATTTGCGCTCCCGGTGGTGGTTCAGCGAAAAGAGGAGGTGTGTTCCTGCGCAAATGTTCCCTGGTGCTATTTTGCAGTTTCAGAAGACAATTCAACCACAGACCAGGAAAAACCTAGTTTAAAGTCAGTGGTGTGTTATTCAGATGCTATTTTAAGGGCGCATGCTTGGCCATAATATAGCATGTGCACAATGCACATAACATTTTGCTTCTCTCATCTACACAGACAGAGCAGTTACCATTTTAGCAAACCATACATAATTACAAGAAAAAATATTACCACACGAGGGAAATCATTGTGGTGTCCGATGCTGTGAAAAAGATTGGCTAATATCTAGTGTACACATTTACCCAAATAATTCAGGCTGAATTATTTGCATTGATATACATCAACCAGAAGGGAACCCATTTAATCAACATATAAGTCATTTGTGATGTTAATAGTAAAATCACCCATGTCTCTGCGAATTACCCTGGCTCAAGCCATGACTTATTTATGCTGTCAAACTCTGCCATACCTGCCATCTTAGACGAGGGGAATCCCCCCTTGGATGGGTGGCTGTGAAGAAGAGAACGGTTATCTGTTAAAGACATGACTGATGACACCATTTATGTTGCCAGCAACAGTGTGTGAAATGCTGTTTAATTGAAAACACACACAAAAATGGAGTGTAATTGAACGAATAATCAGCATACTGAAAATACGCTTCAGGTGTTTGGATAGGACAGGAGGCACTTTACAGTACAGTCTTCAAAAAGTCGCAGCATTCTTTGTGGCTTGTTGTGTTTTACACAACATCTCCATGAATCATGGATGTGTTGATGACATTGATGAGGAAGTATTGGAGGACTTAAGGAGATGTGATTTTGATATGCATGGTCCTTTACCACTTAACCCAAATGCCTGAGCAGCACAACGGGAGAGGATAGCTTAGCTTATAATGCTCTGATTAGTTTACTGGAAGTTACGCCCAAACCACACCTATGACTAATGTAGCTACTTCAGACCTACCCATTTTTGATTTGCGTCAGTCACACTAGTCATTCATCCCACTGGTATAACAGCGCCCAATATCCACCCACAAAGTCACTTGCATTTAATGTTTGATAATTGCTTTTCAGATCATTAGAATAGGGCCCAGTGTGTCATTTAAGATGTAATTAGTACTGTTGCTAATTCATTCTGCTTACTGAGTAACTGTATGTTCTTACACACAATCCTAATCGTTATGACCTTGTTGTGGTTCACGGAGTAGGTTGGCATGCACATGAATATATATTTACTGTTACAGAATGAATTAGCAATAGGGCTAATTAAGTTTTGAAAAATTAATCTAAATCCTGAACTTTTCTTTTAAAGGCTAGAATTCTGACTGCATCATTTATATGACAACACCATAATGTCCCGTAGGAACAGTGTATAGGAAAGAAAAATACATTTGTGCTTTATTATGGAACATGGGGTCATCTGGTTCAAAGGTCATCTGGTACAAGTCATTCAATTAAGTGATCATAATGGGGTAAATCACTTGTGTCTTGGGATGGAAAAATAAACACAAAATGTTCACAGGAGTAGACCCTCTAATGCAGTGTTTTTCAAACTTTTTTTCAGTGACCCAAATTTTCCAAATGACATGAAAATAGGTGTTTGCAAATAGTCAGTTGTCCTATCATTTGTATTTGTATGTAGGGGTATTAACATAATACATTAGTTCTAATTGTCACCAGAATAATAATACAACATTTATTTTCTCAATATTGACAGTATTATCATCACAGACCTGTGTTTTATAAAAACATTTTATATCACCAAAATAACCAAGATGAGGTGGTTTTCCCACAAATATCAGATTACTTGCATTTATTTACTTACATTGAGATAAAAAATATATATACATGACACTGTTTTAACTAGCTATGTGAAACTAAACTGTTTTATTTTTGGCCAATTCAATGAGTGAGACTAAGGTTACTTCAAGCGATTTATATACATAGACAAATTATTGATATTCGTCATTGTTCCCCTTTTAAATAGTAGCCTAATCATTTTCATAAGCATTTGGATTAGTGAGTGAAATGGAGAAAAACAAACGTAGTGTTTTTGGACAATTTAGAATGGACTAGATATTTTTATGACAATTTAATATTTTTTGCACATTTCACTCTATCCGTGGAAGTTCGCTTTTACAATTTTCATCAAAGTAATGTTACGCACGAACTCTCAAGAAACAGTGTTGGCAGAAGTAGTGATATTAGAAGCACTTCACACTAGAGAGGTGCAAGCTGGGAGACACACACACACACACACCACATTCAGTGGATATACTGCACGTACAAATTCACAGCTATTTCAGAATAGACAATATGTGGTGCTAATTATTAACGTTATGTGAATATATTGGAATTTTAGGATTATGATTTTTTTATAACTTTATTTTGTTGAATTGCACGTTAATGTCTGGATTCCGCGATTCCATCCGTGTTCTCCACAATGTGAAAATTGTCACGTTAAGAAAGGCAGGAAGCAGTTGCAAGGCAACAGTGTTTATTCACCATTCAGAAATAACACGGGCACGATATACAACTTAGAACACCGGAAAAACCACAAACATAGATTATAGCGACAAGGCACAATACTCAACAGTTCCTAACTGAAGTGACAGGCATATATACTGGTAGGAGATCACCTAGTAACAAGCGCAA